>PVKC010045439.1:0-11431 GCA_004027635.1 Crocidura indochinensis | reverse complement strand
GCTCAGGGGTTACTCCTGGCTATTCGCTCAGAAGTCGCTCCTGGCAGGCACGGGGGACCATATGGGGAACCGGGGGATTGAACTGCGGTCCGTCCTAGGTTAGCGCAGGCACCTTATCTCCAGCGCCATCGCCCAGCCCCCATCTTTCCACTGTAACTTTACCTTGTCCTCTTTCTTTGCATCTTTGTTCTCATAATTAAAAATAAAAAAATTTAAAAAATAAATAATTTAATTAAAAAATAAATAAAAGATTTATACTTAAAAAAACATTTGTTGAAGTAATTAATGTGTGCAATGTTCTAAATTGGTTGGTAAGTGTAAAATCACCCCACATGTCATATCTCTAACCCTAGGTGAATGAGTCTGACTCAGTGTTATGCATGAAATAATCCAAAGCAGGCCGAGGGTGAAACATGTGTAATCTGGCAGTCTTCTACCTCGTCCGAGAGCAAGCTGCCTGCCAGAACTGCCTTTTTTTTTTAATTTTTATTTTGATCCTATTGGCTTACATATCTTTCACAGTAGTATTTTATGTACATATTCACATTGAATCAGGGGAATTTCCATCACCAAATTTGTCCTCCCTCCACCCCTGTTCCCATCCTGCAACCTGTATTCCTCACCAGCACCCCCAGGCTGTTAGTGGTCCCCTCTGTGTCTAGCTTACTACTAGTGATCATATATCTGTTTGGTCCTGGTACCCTCCTTTGTTTCCCCTCTATTTGCGAGGCGGAGCTAGATAGTTCGAGTTATGTGGTTTTTTTTGAAGGAAAGAAAAACAATAGAATGGGGTAAAAATCAAATAAGCTGAAAAAGGGCTGAGTCCTTCTAGAGGCCTTCAACCTCAGTTTGAGAGAGGACAGGAAAAAGGTGATTGAAACACTGTAACAATACAGAAAGAAATATCAAATAAAATATCCAGTGAGCACTACAGCAATAAAGACAAGCATTTCATAATAGTCTCGGTCCTGAAATCAAACCATGCCTGAGTGAAAAAGAAAAAGATAAAATAAAATAAAATAAAATAAAATTGGAGGCATCAACCTCAATATCTGCACCAAAATAAAGAAGTAAAAAAAAATCAATCAATAAATAAATATATAAGTGGGTAAAAGGATTATTTCATACTTTTTGTTTTCTTTTCCCCCTGCATAGGCACAGTAACTATTGGGGACATTATAGAGGGAATTCCCTTGGCCTAGAAGATACAGGGTTTCTCCACCCTTGAAGTGTACTGTCATGGGATTAACTATAGACTCCTTGCATGATTATTCAGAACTGCCTTTTTTATTGAGTACAGAGACCACTCCTGGGTGGGGCAGTAAGGACAGATAGCTCAGGCCATCTGAGCCATTCCCACTGGTTTACAAGTAAAACAATCTCTTTTTTTGTGGTAAATCCAAGTTGCAAAAAAATATACAAAGGAACCAGGGATGAACTTGTTTTAGGTAAAATAAGGTGTAACCTAACAGGTAGTGAGACTGAGAAATGAATGGCAGAAGTCAAACTTGGATGTCAAGGGTTGTCTGGACCAATCTTGCACTCCTCCCCTGCAAAGGATTTTGTGGGGGTTCTGGTCAGCATTCTTAAAAAGTGAAAGCATATCTATTAAAAGGCAATCCCAATATAAACTCAGTACGTGGAGAGGCTCAGGGGCAACTGTGCATCTTTTGCATGCAGGAGGCCTGGGTTTGATTTACCCTGGTACTGCATGGTCCCCTCAAACATTGTACTGGAGTAGTCTCTGTACACATCTGGGTATGATCTCAAAATGCGCATGAGTCAAAACATAAAAATTGTAGATGTATCTGCTCTCATGTCACTTCCTTTGAGAGTCTTTTCTTCTTCTTCTTCTTCTTCTCCTCCTCCGCTTCCTCCTCCTCCTTCTTCTTCATTTAAAGACCCTGGTTACAAGTTTGCTCATACTACACTTTTCTTTTTAACAGATAAAGTTGTTCATGATTGAGTTACAGTCATATAATGTACAACTTTCAAAAGTGCACATTTCCCATTGACAACAGTTTCCCTTTTCCCCTCCCTGATACCCTCTTCCTTCCCACTCACCTTTTTCTGGGGGGAGAGAGAGAGGGGACAAAGAGGGAGAAAGAAAAGAGGGAGGGAGAAGAGGAAGAGAGGAGGGGGTAGAGAACAGAGGGGGAAGAGAGGAGAAAGTAAGAGGAGAGAGAAGAGAGAGAAGAGAGAAGGAGAAAGAGAAGAGAGAGTGAGAGAGTAGAGGAGAGAGAGGAAAGATGGAGAGAGTTTTTCCTGGAAAAGATAGAGTTCTCTAACCAAGATTCTTTGATTTGAATTTCCCAGAACAAGGCGCAATGAAATTTTGTGTCTTGAATGACCCAGTTTTTGAAAATTCAAAATTGAAAATTTTGATAATTACTCATCTTGTTAAGTCAGCCAAGCTCTGACAGTGTTATGCAGCAAAAACTTGAGGCACTAAGCTTTAAAGACCTACATGACCTTTAAAAAATTCTGGAATTGAGTATTTTTAAAATAGAAAAATGCTCTGAAAAGCTACAGGTTGCACCGGATGTGCTCAGGTCTTACGTCTGGTTCAGTGCTCAGGATCACTCCTTGCAGGACTTCAAGGATCTTCTGTGGGTACCAAGGATCAAACCCAGATCAGCTGAGTGTGAGGCAAGTCCCCTCCACTATTGCTCCTGGCCTGGATAATACTTCTATAGTAAATGGGAAAAGCTCTTGGAGAGATTTTTGTTTGTTTGTTTGTTTTTAGACCACACCTGGCTGAACTCATGGGTTTCTCTTGTCTCCATGCTTAGAAATCGCTCCTGGCAGGCTCAGGGGCCAGTGGGATGCTGGGAATCAAATCTCGTTAAGTTCCTGGCTGGCCACGTACAAGGCAAATGCCCTACTGCTGCACTATCACTCCTGCCCCTTGGGGGAAATTATTTTATTTTCTTTTGGGTGTGGGAAAATCTGTTGGTTCTGACAAAAAAATTTCATACTTACCTGTTCTGACTGCGTCTGTGGGAAAGGATCAAGATTAGGTCTTTGTCAGCTTAAGATAAGCATGTCTGTTTGGGGGAGTGTCACTTTCTAACACTAGCTACCAATTAGATTAGACTTAATTTCCTGTTAGTTGGGCTGTTAACTTTATCAAGTTTTTTGTTTGTTTTTTGGGCATCACCTGGAGGCCTTCAGTGGTTATACCTGGCTCTGCACTCAGAAATTTCTCCTGAGACCATATGGGATGCTGCGGATAGAACCAACAAGACAAGACAAAAAGGTCTGGCCCCTTTGAGTTTTTATTCAATGAGTTTGTGGGCTTTATCTAGTTATTTTTTTAAGCCAATGGGTTTGTAAGCTTTCCATTTTTCAGCCATTAACTAGAACAATTTAAATAGTGTCCTTTTAGAGACTATTGATTAGCTATTTCCACATCCATTCTTCATTTCTTTTTTTTTTTTTTTTGGGCCACACCCAGTGACGCTCAGGGGTTACTCCTGGCTATGCGCTCAGAAGTCGCTCCTGGCTTGGGGGACCATATGGGAAAACCGGGGGATTGAACCGTGGTCCGTCCTAGGCTAGCGCAGGCAAGGCAGGCACCTTACCTCCAGCGCCACCGCCTGCCCCTTCATTTCTTTCTTAATATGAGATTCTTAATTTGAAATATTTATCTGACCACCACGAAAACAGAAAACATTGAGCAGACACCCTAGTTGTGGTTTTGAACTAAATTCTATCAGTGTGTGACAAAGGGATTCCATGGTGAGGTTTAGTAAAATCTGATAAGAGTAGAGTTGCTTTTGCATATACACCCCATGTCCTATTTTCTGTGTTTCTTTCTCAGTTTTCCATCTGGAATTGTGAAGCCTAAGAAGGATAAACTTGGGAAAACATGGGGGAGTGTGGAGCCTAAGAAGGATAAGCTGGGGAAAACAGAATATGACAAACTGCTTTTGTTATGTGCTTTTGCTATGCATGTTAAAAGCAGAACCTGTCCTTGCTGTTTTAAACAAAGATTAACTCCCTATAAGCCCCCACCCAGGGACTGCAACCCCCATTGAGTGTACACAGGATACCTTCAAGGACAGAACCTTCATCAAGATGTGTGACCCAACACCCCGTGATGCAGGAGGTACCACCATCACAAGATCTTCAACAAGATGAGTGGCATGACACTATGATACATTGGAAAACTTGTGTAACTCTTCTACCAGATGCTGTACCCTCTTCTACTTTCCCTTTCTGAACTATAAAAGTCCCCCTTTTTCCTTGATCACTGGTCTTTGTCTAGAAGCCCTAGCTAACTAGAATTAATAAACCTGCTTTGCTGTTTTCATGCCTATTGAATTCGGAGCCTTTATTTGAGGTGGTGGGCTCCCATGGACCTCAACAGAATGCATGGAATAACTGGAGCCTTAGAAGCTGTCTTGGATTTGAAGAATGGTAAGAAGAAAATTGATGCTTTCCTGTGCCTTTGCCTTACTGGTCCTGAACTTCATGGATATGGACATATAAGTTGCCTTTACCTGGAAGAGAATGCCCACCCTCATTTGAGTAGTCTACTCTATAGAATTTAACAAAATCTTCAGTGAGACTATGACTTGATAGTTCTTTAAAAAAGAAAACATGGAAGCATGAATTACTTCCATTCTCTTCTTTTGATGCATTTTATTATTCAATTTGAATTCTGTATAGCTCTGATTTTTATAATAGCCTATTTACATTTTCTTTGCCCTCTGCAAGTCAGTTTGGCCTTTTAACTTTTAACTTCATTTTAGGCTTTGAGGATATTTCACTTACTGTTTCAAGTGACCCTTCTGTACCATTTAATTTTTAGAATGTGCTCTCTGCAGTTTCAATAGTTTGATATACTCCCCTTTAATAACATATATTTTATTTTCATTAACATATTTACAGTTGGTAATGTTTACGGGTTTTTTTTTTCAGTAATAATGTCAGTGGTTCCCTGAGTGCCAGCTCAGATGGCCAGAAATTGGTTCAGGTGGACTCTTAGGGGTCCTCAGGCTTCCCCCCTCCCTCTGTACTCCAGGGGGGAGGTGCATGGGGAGGAGGGCGGGCAGACATCTGGCTTCCGGTTTCCTCTTTGATTCTGGAAGCCAGCCCTTGCCAGGTATGAGGTTTGGGGAGTCTGAATCCTGGAAGCCTGCACCCTAGCCTGGGGAGTGTTGGGATGCTTGGCAAGCTCCAAACCATCCCCCTTTTCTCCCCTGGACTTTAGGCCTTCTCTGGGCACCGGTCTAGGTGGACTCTATAGGGGTCAACAGGCTTTCCCCCTACCTCTCCCTACACTAATGGGAATGTGCTTTGGGAGGAGGGTGGGCCATTCTAGCACTGATTTATGTTGGGACAGTTACTGGAATTTTTTTCTCCTTGCTTTCATATTTATAGTATTGTATGCATATATTTTATATATCCATAATATCCATCTTGTATTGTGACCTTGATACTGCCCTACAAAGCTCATTTCTAATATTTTACTGCCTCAGTCCCAACCCTTATTTCCCCCCATCTTCCCATGTAGATGCAGCTTATGACATGAAGCTCACCACATAGAGTGATAAGAGCAGTTAGAGAAATAACTACACTGAAAACTATCATAACAATGTGAATGAATGAGGGAAAAAGAAAGCCTATCTCGAGTACAGGTGTGGGTGGGGTGGGGAGGAGGGAGATTTGGGTAATTGGTGGTGGGAATCCTGCACTGGTAAAGGGAGGTGTTCTTTACATGACTGTAACCATACAACTATAATTATATTTGTAATCACAGTGTTTAAATAAAGATAATTAAAAAAATAATGTCAGTGGTCAAAATGGTTACTTCCATTTTGATTTCACCACGTTATGCCACTGACTTGGTTTGCCCCTTTCACCACACAAAAGTTTCAGTGGCCAAATAATCTGGTAACCCCATTGATCATTCAAGAACTCTTGGAAATGAAACATCTGAATGTTTTATTTTTACTATTGGAATGAAACATCTAGTGAGATGGAAGAAGACAATGTAGAGTCATTGTTAGGCTGTTGCATTTTTTCCCAGTTCATGGTTAATTGGCTGTAATGATTTTGAGAATTTTCATATCTATTTATTCCATGCAGATTGATTAAGTATCCACTAAAAACATCAGACTGTTTCTGGTCCTGCGAAATAGCAGTGAAGAATCTAGATCAATTGTTTGTCTTCACCTGGATTTACATTATGTTTTCTACAGTAGATAAATGATGAAGGAGATTTTGTGCCTTTCCTTAGTTATCTGGAGGAGGCAGGCACAAAAATGAATCACCACAAACCTGGAAAAAGGGTCTGAGAGTTCCTGGGAAGAAGGCCTTGGGAAAAGTAAAGATGTGGGAGCTAGTGGTCATGTTGTAAAAGGATACAAGTCCAGCCTCCAGATCTAGGAACACCCCCAGGATTCGGGGGTGTTCCATCAGATGAAGGTTAGTAGGAGGAGAGGTCAGGGCTATGCAGCCATCCTGTTGGCACAGTCTAATGATCCAGAATCCAGACAAAGAGTCCTGCCACTGGTCACCATCTCTTTCCACATTTTCTAGACAAACGCCTACCCCACACCCATTTCCATCTCCCACATCAACTTCAAAATAATGTCTTCCTGAGGAGAAGCCCTCACAGCCCAGAACAGAGTAGAATTTTGTAGCATTCAAAATAGTTTTAAGATTCATCCTGAAGGGAAAACCAGATACACATCTCCGATCCTGAGACACTTTTAGATCACGATGAGCTGTTTCTGGATCCAGAGTGACATTGACTAAGAGGAAAAAAAATAACAGATTTTTGTGTGTTCTGAGATGCAAGTTTTATTTCTTAATAGTCATTCTTAGAATGAGTCATTTTTGGAGCCTCAGCTTATTCAATATAAAGCAGAAAATATCATGTGTGTCCTGAAGATTACTTGGAAATATCGAATGAAATGATGTATTCTCTTGGTGAAATTCTAAGAATATGTTAAACTGTTAAATGGTAATACTAATAAAATATCTTCATCATCATCATTATGTTAGTCATACTGAGAAGATAGAACCCAAACTAAGTAGAGTTAGCATGTGACTGTTCTCTTCATAACGCTCTCTTTCCTTCCTAGAACATTTAGAATTATGAACTATTGAAGCAGAAATAAACCCTTCCAACCTTAGAGACATAGGAATATGAACACAGCAAATGTCATAGGTTGTTATAGATGTCTCAAAATTTTGCCTAGGCCTCAGGATACATGCATATTCTCATAAAGTTAATGTAACAGTTTGTCCTTTCTGAATTCAGATAATACTTTTTTAGATCATACCTTATTTTACCCAAAGCAAAGACCATCCCTGGTTTATTTGTATCTGTATGTTTACCACTTGGTTTTACCCCAAAGCAGAGATTGTCTTATATGTATGAAAACTTAGGCAGGACTGGCTCAAGATAGCTGATCTATCTGTCCTTACTCTGTCTTTACTCCCCCACCCCAGAGTGGTCTCATTATTCAATAAAAATAACAGTTATGGCAGGCAGAACATTCTTGATATGAAGTAGAAGATTGCCAGACTACATGAAATTTGCTATCAGCCTGGTTTCATGTGCAATCCTGCTTCAGACCCATTCACTCCATACGGTGTGTGGAGTGATTTTATAACATTCCAGAGGGGCTAATATAAAATGATACACTCAGAGAAAATCAACCAGCAACAATAATTTAGCAAACATTTCTAACAGTAACTTAATAACCTCATAGTGATATTCCTTAGTATTCGCAAATTTTCTTATCACTATATTTAAAAAATAACTTCATAACAACTTACCTATAAAGCAATATAAAAATATGTTATTTTGTGCCTTCCAAAGGAATAGGCTTAGGAATGGGTGAGAGTCTCAGGACAATGATAACCCCACTCCCCCTCCAAAAAAAATGATGAAGAGAATTTTACATTGATCTTGGAACAAATGTGTTATGAGCAACTATGTAATACATGATCTTTAAATAAAATAATTTATAAAAATAAAGGTGATACAATCAATACCCATATACATGAGAATTCTTAGAAAGAAAATTTTTAAAAAATCTTTTTTTTTTTTTTTGGTTTTGTGGGCCACACCCGGTGACGCTCAGGGGTTACTCCTGGCTATTCACTCAGAAGTCGCTCCTGGCAGGCACGGGGGACCATATGGGGAACCGGGGGATCGAACCGCGGTCCGTCCTAGGTTAGCTCAGGCACCTTATCTCCAGCACCACCACCCAGCCCCCTAAAAAAATATCTTAAGTCTTATAATGACTAGAAGTGCAATATTTAAAACAGAAATTCATGATGGGAGGTTCTAGTGAGACAGTTCACCAATCTCTTGATTAACTCTGATGAACTGTGTTGTAGAGAAAAATCAAGTATGCAGAAGCAATTATTCTACTCTGTTTTGTACCAACTCAATAACTATCTTACTTTGCTTTCTCTGTTCCCAGAAAGGAAGGCTTATGTCTATTGCCACATCAACCAGCCTCCCTTTCCTCTAGCTTCTGTTTGATTCAGTGGAATTGAAATTATTTACATGCTATCCAGAAAAGAAATACAGGGCAAGAAAGACTGTATCTTAGGAAAAATATTTATCTTTTCTATGATTATTCTAGACAAAACTCAAGCTTCAATTTTACATGTCCAACTTAAATTATAAATCTAATTCCTATCCATTTATGCATAAATTGTTTACTATTCTATCTAATCAGGAAAGTATTGGACAGCACAGCTCTGCTTTTATGTTGCATTAATATTAGACAGTCAACATGTCAGATATGATGTCTATGCAATAAAAAGTAGCTTTTATTGGAATGGAGAGTTTCCTGAGAATTCTATGTTCTAACATTATGAGGCACATTTTTTATAATCACCACCTTACTAGATTAGAGGAGGAAAATCACATGATCTTATGAATTAGTGCAACTAATACAATTATAAACTCAATGCCAGTGTTAACTTAGTTCTTTACACCTTGAAAATTTAGTTCTTCAGACCTGTTTACTCTAAACCCAAAACTTTATAGATAAAAATATGGAATCAATATGCTTAAAAACATACTAGACTATATTTGTTAGTCTAAGATCCCATAAATCAAGGAGCAAAATTAAAATATTTGGAACTTCAACATTTTTTGTTTCTATGTCCCAGAGCAGTGCTCTGGGAACCATGTAGTATTGGGATCAACTCCAGGCCTCCCACATGCAAAATATGTGCTTGATCCTAGGAAAATTTTTTTCTTCTTGTTTTCTTTTTCTTTTTTTGACTACACACAGTGATACCCAGGGTTTACTACTGGCTGTATATTCAGGAACTACTCCTGGCAGTACCCAGTGACATTATGGGATGATGGGATCAAACCTGGGTTGGCCATGTGCAAGTCAAACACCCTACCAGTTGCACTATCACTAAGGTTCTGGAAATTTCTTCTATTATGGACAAATCACAGAAGACATCTGAGGTTTAAGAAATCTTTAAAACTAAGAGCAGTTAAATGGTGAAATTAAGGAAACAGAATTTAGGTGATGATGAGGTACCACCATGTTCAATACATCAAGTTTCAGAAAATAGAAATGATATTGGAAACACTGTGTAAAGTCATTGGGATATATGGCACAGAGTGAGCTTCACTATTTCTGGTATTCAATGACACAACCTCAGATCGATGTATTTAGTAAAATTAAGTTGTGTGTTTCTACATAGCCCCATTTCAATTCAATACATAACCCTCAAGGAAACTATCCACAGGCATGCAACTATGGATAAGAAAGAAATGTTCACAACTATTTTGTGCAATAGAAACAGAGGAAGAAAGCTGATGATGTATGACATTAGTTGAAAACATATTGCTATGTCTCTTGATCACATTACAGAATGGGGACCATATGGGATCAAACTTATTTGTTGCATGCATGACACATGCCTTATTTATCTCTGTGGCCCAGGAGTGAGTAAGATCTTTACATACCTTGATAGCTCTTTAACTTTTTCCTCACATCAAAGTAGAGCTCAGGAACTTTGCAGTCAGTATTAAGGTCCAAAGAAAAAGGCTCTGGCAATTTCAGCTTCACAGATGAGCTCCTGGAAAGCAGAGGCCAGACTTCATTCATGGAGCAATCCAATCAGCCCAATATACCTGCACTCCTTCCCTTCTCTGTTCATATAGAACTTACCTGCACAAGGTGTCTTTCACATTCTGTAGGGAAACAAAGACCAAAGATGAGTTTGAAAACACCAGGATTTCATGGGGCTTTGTTTATAGAACTGTTCTCTTTTTATGACCACTGTTTCCAAAGAAGGAAATAGAAATGTCGCCAGGTTTGGGGCCGGGTGGTGGCGCTGGAGGTAATGTGCCTGCCTTACCACGATAGGCTTGGACAGACCGCGGTTCGATCCCCCGTGCCCCATATGGTCCCCCAGGCCAGGAGCGACTTCTGAGCACATAGCCAGGAGGAACCCCTGAGCTTCACTGGGTGTGGCCCAAAAAACAAAAACAGACTAACAAAAAAAACCAGAAATGTCACCAGGCTTAGGTATCAATGGATTCCTAGATAAAATTATTCCCGTTCCATACCTTTATATTATTTTGCATGGTAGCATATTTATCGATCTTTTATTTGCCCCTTTCCTTTTTATTATTGTTATGTCTGGGAATTACAGTCACACCTGATTGTGGTACTTACATATTAGTTATGGTAATTGGTAGAGATTACAAATCAGACCATAGCATTTGCACCCTTGTTCAACCTTGGTCAATTAAAGTTTGCATTCATAAGTTTCAGTGCTTGCATACACTCTTATCAGGGGTCTCCTACTTGTCACCCTTGGCATACAAGTTACAGTGGAGGTGCTTGCTAGGGTCTCTGTGGTGTACACACACACACACACACACACACACACACACACACACACACACACACATGCTCACCAGGGGTTAGACTTTTGACATAGCTTCTATACTTATTTCTGAAATGGTATTTACCAGTAGTTACACTCTTTTGCTGGTGTCCCATACATTTGTCTATGGTACAAGCAAAAAATCACTTTCAGTACTGGGATCCTAGACAGCAGAGCTGCCAGACTCAAACAGCAAAATCATCACAATTGTGTTCAGTGTATATGGGTCCCTTAGGGATTTGAGCTCCTAACCATAGGTTGGTTGTCAGGCAATTGTTCTAAGGGACTGTGCTGTTCTTCCAGGCCTTGCTTTCAATCTTTGTATGTATCTCTTCCTTGCAGAGATCTGTACAGAGATGCAATGATTTCAGAAACATTAGCCTGGGACTGCTAAGGAAAGAAGGCTAGGAAAGTTCCTAGGCTTCCTCTGCCAAAACTCAGGTCATACTATTAATTTCCTTCAGAGTGGCCTGTTATCAGAAATAACTTATCACTATAGTCTTAAGTGATAGGTCCAAGTCAAGACCCTGAAACT
>PVKC010045438.1:0-11426 GCA_004027635.1 Crocidura indochinensis | reverse complement strand
TTTTGTGGTCTAATTTTCTATTTCTTTTCGCCGCGCGCGTGTGCGTGCGTACATGTATGTGTTTGTGCGTGTGTGTGTGTGTATGTGTATTGAGCCAAACATGTTGTGCTCAGCACTTATTCCTGTCCTCAGAACCAAAAGCAGTGCCAACGATTGAAATCGGGTCAGCCCACTCATGCGATGAGCCTTATCCAATATACTATATCCAGTCCCTTAATTGTTGTCTTTCCAAAACATCTCAGGTAGTGAGCAGTCTTTATCTTTTTGTTTTTGTTTTTTGTTTTTTTTGGTCACACCCAGCAGTGCTCAGGGGTTACTCTTGGCTCTACGCTCAGAAATGACTCCTGGCAGACTCAGGGGACCATATGGGATGCTGGGATTCGAACCACCGTCCTTCTGCATGAAAGGTAAACGCCTTACCTCCAAGCCATCTCACCAGTCCAGTCTTTATTTATTTATTTATTTTTTGGTTTTTGGGCCACACCCAGTGACGCTCAGGGGTTACTCCTGGCTATTGGCTCAGAAGTCGCTCCTGGCAGGCACGGGGGACCATATGGGGAACCAGGGGATCGAACCGTGGTCTGTCCTAGGTTAGCGCAAGCAAGGCAGGCACCTTACCTCCAGCGCCACCGCCCGGCCCCAGTCTTTATCTTTTAAGGTGTTAAATTTTCATAACTTTTTCTTATATAGATCTAAGTTGCTGATTTTTTAATCTGTGCATTTTATATCCTGCTTTACTTTTTCTTTTTTTTTTTTAATTTACTCACATTTTCCTTTTTATCCACATATAACCACAGAGTCTCCAGTTTTTCATTTTTAGTTTTTATAATTAATCATTTTTCTTTTCTGTTGAATCAAAAGATCCATAAAATATAGAATATTTTGTTTTATTAAGTATCTGGCATATAGGTTTTTTTTTTTTTGGCCACACCCAGTGATGCCCTGGACCCCTTGCTATGTACTCAGAAATCACTCCTGGCTTGGGAGAACATCTGGGATGCCAGGGGATTGAACTGTGGTCCGTCCTAGGTTAACATGTACAAGGCAACCGCCCTACTGCTTGCGCCACCGCTCTGGACTGTTGCTATTTTGGGGCTACACTTGGCTGCGCTCAGGGATTACTCTTGGCTCTGCTCTCACAAATTGCTCCTGGCAGGCTTGGGGGAACCATATGTAATGCCAGGGATCAAACCTGGGTCTGTCCCAGGTTGGCTGCATGCAAGGCAAACACCCTACTGCTGTGTTCTCACTCTGGCCCCATTATTATTTTTTTGGAGGGAGCTGCATACTTATAATTTCTGTGTTTTTCTTGTCCCTACAACTACCTACCTTTGGGACAATTATTGATCCTGACTATATAAAATGTTATAAAACTTATGTAATAAAAATCAACTACCAGTATGAAATTTATAGTTAAAAAAATCACATTGGGGGCCGGAGTGATAGCACAGTGGGTAGGGCATTTGCCTTGCATACGGCCAACTCATGTTTGATCCCTGGCGTCCCATATGGTCCCTTAAACCTGCCAGAGGCCATTTCTGAATGCAGAGCCACACTTCTGCAGAGTGTGGCCCCAAAATGCCCCCCCCCACCACACTGCATAAAATGGAATTAGCCACTTACTTTGGGGGCAGTGTAGGGGTGTTATTTGTAAGGGCCTGATGGTGCCTTGTATTACCAGGTTATCTTGATTGTGTTTGGGGGTCTCTAAGGTTTTATCCGACAATACTGGAAGCCATATAGTGTCATTGTAAAGAAATGCACCTAATCTCTTTACTACCTCTTTGGTCCTTGGGCCCTAGATTGGGAAGTGAAGCATAATATTACTCTCGTTTCTGGATAAATTATTTTGGATGTAGAAGTTTGCTATGTTTTTGGTTGTGTTTAGAAAACCATGTATTTTTACAGTACTCCCTCACAATTTTGTGTAGTAGCCTAAATGACAGTGCTTTTTCTTTTTTCTTTTTCTTTTTCTTTTTTATTTATTTATTTTTTTTTGGTTTTTGGGTCACACCCGGCATCGCTCAGGGGTTACTCCTGGCTCCATGCTCAGAAATTGCCCCTGGCAGGTACAGGGGACCATATGGGGCACCGGGATTCGAACCGATGACCTTTTGCATGAAAAGCAAACGCCTTACCTCCATGCTATCTCCCGGGCCCCGACAGTGCTTTTTCTATTTATCTTACATTATCGCCATTTTCCTCTATAGAATAAAAGACAGTTCATTCTACAGTGTGATTAGTATGCATGAGTACTAAACTTAGGTTTTCGAATGGTTTAGCTTTTCAGTATTAAGAATATTGCTGTTCACACCCCATATACACCTCAGCCCAAGCCCGCAAAAAATAATTAAGAAAAAAAAGAATATTGCTGCTCATGGAGGTAAGGCATTTGCCTTGCATGCAGAAGGATGGTGGTTCAAATCCCCGCATCCCATATGGTCTCCTGAGCCTTCCAGGAGCGATTTCTGAGCGTAGAGCCAGGAGTAACCCCTGAGCGCTGCCAGATGGGACCCCCCCCAAAAAAAAAAGAATATTGCTGCTCTAATTGTTTTTAAATGTCACTGAGGTAGATAATATACATGTTTTGTAGTTTTGATAGAATTTAAGAACTCAATCTTTACAGTGAGATCAGCTAGCTCGTTAATCTCTTTCAGTGGCATTTAAATTTGACATTTTAGATTGGAAGCAGATCTGTATAGAGCTGGCCTGTTTAATAATGACTATTTAAATGCAAACATTAAAAGTGGGTCACCTGCCAGAAACATGACTCAGCAGTAGAGCACAACATGCCTCCCATGTATGAGGCTCTCGGTTTCATCCTGCAGTGGGAAGAAAATAGCAGGTGGCCATGCTGAAAAAGAAAGCCTAGTCTCTAGGCTAAGTTTTATACCTTGAAAGAGTCCAGGTTTGGGGTTCTTCGGGGTTAACAAGGTTAGTTCTTTGGGCCACGCCCAGCGAGGCTCAGGGGATACTCCTGGCCCTGCACTCAGGTATTACATCACCATGGTGGTGCTTGGGGGACCATATATGATGCCTGAGACTGAGCCTGGATCAGCCTCGTATAATAAGGCAAGTGACTTGTTGTTCACTCACCATCATTTTATGTGAAGGAAACTAATATGAACTTTACATTTTCATTTCAATTTAAATTCTTAGATTATTTGATTATCAAAAGGTTTCAGGGTTTATCGTGAGCAGGTTATGACTGGAGGGGAGTGTGTTGCCTCTTGTTTTTGAGAGACACCCCTTGACCCTCAAGCTAAGAATGGAAAAACATTGTGGAATAGCATAAAATGAGCTAGGTACAAGACTGCAGCTAGCTGTCAAATAGAAGATGTCAAAGGAAGTGAAATAGTGAAAAAGTAATCTTAGAGGAACTCACTTGTATTGAATGAAAAAAACATATATAGTGTAAATTAAGCCACTTTCTTTGGGAACAAAAGCTTGTAAATGTAAAAAAGAAGATAATCGTAGAAAGTCAAGAGTCTATAGACAATTTTTATTTTTTTGGGGGGCGGGGGGTCACACCCAGCAGCACTCAGGGGTTACTCCTGGCTCTACGCTCAGAAATCGCTCCTGGCAGGCACAGGGAACCATATGGGATGCTGGGATTCAAACTACCAACCTTCTGCATGCAAGGCAATCATCTTACCTCCATGCTATCTCTCAGGCCCTATAGACAAATTTTTAAAGTATGGTTTTATAATATTTAATTATTTGTAATTATCACACTCCATCTTATATAAAATCTATCTTAAAATAATTATGATGGGTAGTGGCAAAGGAAAGCAATTTTAGATAGAGTAGGGTATATGATGTTCTTTGTATAAGAATTACCTTAGAAATGCTTTTGAAAACATGCTTTTTAAAAAAGCTTTATTACAAAAATAATCAAAAGTATGAATTTAACATCTTTTAGTTTAGTCTGCTTTCAGTAAAAATAAGGCAGAGGTACCAGAATAAGCAAACCTCTTTTTGTCTTTTCTGATTTCTGCTTATAAGATTAAATAAACCCTTGAAAACCAGAAACGTTTTGAGATTGACTAAATAGAGTAATTACCTTCTGTTTCCAAAATCTTACGGAGCTTGACTTTTGGAAATATCTGGCAAAAACTTCTTCATTCTGTTGTATAAAAGAACATATAAAGTGATATTGTTCTCTGCCCAAAACTTCAGGAATCTTATCAAGTGATAAATGCCCTGGTTATAAAAGAATTAGAACAACACAGATATGAATAAGTAGAATTTTATGGGTTTATAATTGATACACAGTATTACAGAATTATAAAATTTTGAAATTATAGCTTTACACCTTTGTATATAAATTTCACCTTATGGCATATTTAAAAAATTGCAATTATTATAGATTGCTATGCTGAAAATGGGTTGAACTTTTAACAGCAACTGTTCTGTACAATCATAGCAATCAAAAACAGCAGTTGTAAATAAAGTCTCTTTAAAGGACTGTACTCACAGACGAGTTTAATGAACGTAATTGTGAGGGGAAAATGCATTTTCTTCAATGCTATGCAAAGAAAATTTAATTGACCTGATTTTGGCAGTGAGAATCTACAGCTTAGCATTAACGACTCACATTTTAAAATATTTGCTCATTGCTCTGGATTATGACCATTCAAGAAATGCTATTTCAGACACTAATTAATCACTTTAAATAAACCTTTTTTTTACACATTTATGACATCAGTGAGTATGCCTGCTTATTACATTTACCTATTTAAAAAAGTGAACTATTTTATATACTCTTTATGGAAACAGTGCATAGTCATAAATTAAAAGATGCAACCATTTTGGATATTTTACTAGTGGTCCCGTACTTTCCTGCCAGCACTGCAGCTGTTTTATGTTTCTCAGGCAAACATATAAAAAGCTGTATGTACACTGCAAGTTTATGCGTGGAGTGCCAAGCCAGAGCGGGTGTGACTCAACTTTCCCAGAAGTACGTTGCACCAAAATATCATGAATCAAAACAACTAGCTTGCGAAGTGGTGCATATTACAGCCATGAGAAGCAATTTTCATTTACAACAGTTGGCTGCTTTTTTAAAATAGGGACTGAGGAAGGAAAAATGATGAATTAATTCTCTAGTATGTAGATACAAATATGCTAAATACTCCCATCAGGAATGAAGCATATCACTTAACTTGTTTGTAAAAATCTCACTTATTATCTGTCTGAGTTCTAGAGATCCCAATGAAACTGTGCTGTTTCTGGTTAGCTTGTAGACAGTGTACATTCTCACACATCACGATCTTAACAGTTGATATATTATTGTATATTTGGAAATAAAAAAAAAAGGAGATACATTTTGGCTGTGTGGTAGGTTTAGTGAAACCCATTTTTAATCCCTTAATATCTCTAAGGTAGGTAATATCCAAAATAGAGCACATCCCATCACAGATATAAGATGAGTTAGTTATATGGAGAAAGTATTAAATTGATTATTTTTATTTAAATATTTCATGTCCCCTCTTGAAATAGTTTTCAGATAGTTATGATATGCGTCCTGGAGATGTATACTCAAATATTTTTAAGTTACATAGTAACAAAGATTTGGAGAGAATTGCTCCATAAATTTAGACATTACTTTCCCCAGTCCCCTCTCATCTTTGATAGAGAGGCAAAGGATAGTTTAATACCTTGATTTGTGGCGAAGTGAATACATTATAGTTTATTCCAAGAGCTATGTGCATGTTACTTTGACTACTCTGTTTGGCTTCTCATATTACTATATATATTTTTTCAATCACATAAGCTTATTAAACATGGATACTAATAAAAAACAGGCCAGTTATTATGTTGGAAATAATAAGTTGTTCATGCATCAAGACTTCGACACACAGGAAGTTTCAATGAATAAGTCGAAAAGTTTCCAAGTTATTAAAGTGTTCTGGTACCTGATTTATTCATTTGCTATACCAGCCGTAAATTCTAAGGCGGGTGCAACTTCTTGACTTCCTGAAGCCCAAAGAAACAAAGCGTTTTCTTAAACTAGACCTTATAGCAAAACCGGAAATATTTGTTTTCCTGCAGTTCCTGTCGTCATGCTAACAGGTTGCCCCTCTTTGACTTAGATTGTTTGGTTTTTAGGCCCCTGTGTCTACCTTTGTCAAGGTAAAATGTTTTCATTACTAAATCATACGTGTGGTTCAAGGAAAAGAATATCCGCTGCACATTCCTTGAGCCAAGATTCCATTTCAGAGATTTCTTGAACTTGTAGTTTTTGGTTTCCTTTCCTGTAAGGGCCAAGACAATAGAGTTTTATAATCTTGAACTTCGTGTGTTTTTGTTCTTCCTCTCCATTTGTTTGGGTAATTGTTTAAAAAGTTTTGGTAAAATATTCAAAATGTGAGACCTTAAGAGTAATAAGTAGTGTTTGAGAATTGCATATTCATTTATTAAAAACTATGCCAGAAAGGAGGGCTAGCAGTTAGGCACCCCTAAATGGCAGACAGCAAAACAAATTTTTTTCTGAAAGTTGAGAATAGAGAACAAGTTAATAATATTATTTTTGAAACCTTTCAGACCTGTTTATAGCTCTTAATTTGTTTTATAATTTGGCACTAATCTAGCGATTTGTGTCTATTTGCTATGTTTCCTTTTAAAAGGCAATATCCTTTTTAAAAAAATGTCTGAACAACCTTTTGGGTAAAGAATATGGATATTTCTCAGGAAATTAGAAATTAACCTCCAGTATGATTACATATCACTCCTAGAGGATATACCCTAAAAGCCCAAAAATACAACACAGAAAAACCCTCTGTTATTCTGCGTTCATCACAGCCGTATTAACAATAGCCAGAATCTGGAAACAGCTCAAGTGCCCAAGAGTGGCTAAAGAAACTGGTACATCTACATAGTGAACTACTACGCAGCTGTTAGAAGAAAAAAATGGAAGTCATGAAATTTGCTTGTAGATGGATGGATATGGGATTTTATGATGAGGGAAAAAGAGTCATAGGGAGAGGGATAGACATATCATTTGTGGGATAGAAGAAAAATGGAAGATAGTATGGAAATAATATCCAGAGACAATAGAGATGAGGGCCAGACGGACCAGTCCATGGCAGGAAGTTTGCCACACAGAGGCCATAGTGGAGCAGTGCAGTTGGGGTAGAGAAGGGATCACCATGACAATAGTTGGAACTGATCACCGTGGACAAGAACTGGGTGTTGAATGGAGGTAAAGTGGTATGCACAATACCTTTTTATTAACAATAGTGCAAATGATAGTGACTGCAGGGGGTGGGGAAGGAGTGGGAAAGAGAGGGAAAGAGGGAGACAGAGAGAGAGAGAAAAGGAGAAAGAAAAAAACTGCCCCGGAGGCAGTTAGAGGGTAGTGGAACGGAACTAGGCACTTGAGGACATTGGTGACAGGAAATATTCATAGGTGAAGAGTGGTGTATATTGTAAGTCCTCAATCCTGAACAACTTTGTAACCAAGGTGTTAAATAAAGGGGGTTCTTTAATGGGTTAAATAAAGGATTCTGGACATTTTCATCTCAGAATTCCCATTTAAAATTTAATCAGGTTTATTATTGTCATATAAAATAAACCCAACCTTTATGTCCTTTCTTTACCAATGCTACTATACTTTTTGTTTGTTTCGTTTCAGGTATTTAAACCACGTGAGAGCCGCCTCACCCCAGGACCTCGCAGGAGGCTATACTTCTTCTCTTGCCTGTCGCAGAGCACTGCAGGATGCATTCAGTGGGCTTTTTTGGCAGGCCAGTTAACTTTTTTTTTTTTTTTTTACGCCTCCTTAATTGATTTGGACCTCGAAGCCCAACAAGGAAAGCAGACTTGTAAGACCATAGCCATATGCAGCTGGACAACAATTTGCTACTAGAAATGGCTCTTAAGATATTTATAAAGAAAAAAAATTCAGTAGTACGCTGAGTATTAGAGTGGATATCTATTTGTGGAAAAGATTTATTTTTTACTGATTTTCTGAGGACTGAAGCGAAAGCTTCGTGATAGAAGACATGAATAAAATCACTTAGTATTTTGAGGTTGACAAACCTGTAAAATCTTAAAAACAATAAAACTAGATACTAAGATTTATGGACTATTTGTTTTTTTTTTTCTTATTAAGTGCTTTATTCAAACACATATGCCATTTTGAATACATTTAGTGTTAATATCCAAGTCTATTTCTTCTCATAAAATACTTCCAAAAGTCTTACTACTTGACCAGAGTAGTTCCTGGTCAAGTTCCTCTAGCTGCAAGTTGTAACAGTTAAAAATCTGTTCTAAAATAATGTTGCTCTCAATATTCAAGTGGATTTAGTGTCTATTTTGAGCAATAGAGAGTGAGATAAACTTTCATCAGGGAATTAGTTACCAGCTCTAAGCCACTTAGGCTAAAGTGGACAGGTTATAAACATGCTTTAGTGTTTCAGTGACAAGTTCAAAAAGTTAATAAAATCTGAAATGTAATTGGCACCTTTCACAGTGAATATAAGCTCATTTTATGTTGAACCTTTGGAAACTAGAATGGATTAATTTTAAACAAGATACCCCTGTGTGTGAGTTATAGATTCTGAGGTAGTTTTTGTTAAAGCTTCCCAGAATTTCAGTATACCCAATATTTTGCATAAAGAATTTAGATATGAATAGATTAGATAGTGGTTTGGGCCTGTTACTTAAGACCAGTGGGCATGAGCTTCACAATGATTCACAAGAAAATGAAAGATTTTATATCAGATTCTTATAAGACTAGATGTTTGATTTATTAGAAATTACATATGGTCCCCCCGTGCCTGCCAGGAGCAATTTCTGAGCATGGAGCCAGGAGTAACCCCTGAGCACTGCCGGGTGTGACCCAAAAACAAACAAACAAACAAAACAAACCAGAAGTTATATGAAAAAGTATTTGTGCTTTGGTTACATCAATATCTATGTATAATAAACAGCTAGCTCCACCTTGACTAAGTAAATACTAATTCCAGTTCATCTTCATTTGTCGTATAGTATTCCTGGTCATCTTTGATAGTTGAGAAAGCCCAGGCACTGAGTAACTGAGTCTGAGAAGATCAAACACTTAAGTTAGTAAAATCCAGGATTTAGACCACATCCTTTAAAAAAAAAAATCTAAGTCTAGTCTTTCTGTGCTGGTAGGCTGCATCCTATTTGTATATTCAAATGCTAAAGAAGTTCAGTCTTTAAAACAGAAATACTGTTACTTGTTCACAGTGAATTAATTATAGGTGATTCTAGGATAGAATGATATAGTTTAATCGAATGAGCCAATTAAATTTTCAAAGGCTTTCAGAACTTATTTTGAACCCACTCTTATTATTGTGGAAATCGCCTGCACATGACTTGGCAAATAAATTCTGAAACTTGTATTTTAATAAATATTGTACCTATGTTTTTGTCATATTTTGTTCAGAGAACCAAAGTGTAAAGCTCTAGATTATTACATACATTGAAAGATAACTTGTGACATTTGAGTAAATAGGAATAGAGATTGATTAAGTTACCCATATTTTCACGAGTTCTTATTTTAGAAGGATAAAATGCTGTAAGTCTTTCGCCTTACATGAACTCAGTTATTTAAAAAGTTTATAATCATTTGTAAATGATCATGGTTATTTGTAATGAGATCTTACATGTATCATTAAAACTTCATTTTGCACAAATACCTTCTTCAAATATCTTCAGATCTGGCGCATGATTTTTAACTGCATATTCATCAGTTGAAAAACTGCTTTCCCTGTTCTTGCCTAAGAACTACTTGCACGTTAATCACTTCAAATTACGTAAAAACTCAATTATATATAGATTTTGAAATCTGCGATTTTGGTAATTGCACGAAGGTCTCCAATAACCTGACGTCAAAACATATATTCGCAGCTATAAGCTGTGCTTTACAAGAACTGTAAAGCTACATCTGCAGTATTAATTTCAGTTTTGGACACGCTCAATAGTCAGATAATCTACATCTAAACCCCTCCGCTCAGCATTGCTCTCCGCATTTTATATTACAAAGCAGTATAATAAATATTCAGCACTCTCAAAAAGGCTACCAACCCTGTGGTCAGCTCCACCATTGGCACAGGCTCACCTGCCCACTCCACTACTGAGATAAAAGAATAACTCCTGTTGTTTCTGGATAGGGACATGCTTTAGATACCCAGATTTTGGGTTCCATATGTCCTGTTACAGTTACAGAGGTGAGCTTTAAAGTAAGCATGAACATCTAAAAACCTCTTGATTTGCACGATTTTATAAGTTTTTAATTTGAGAGCTGAGGAGGGTATCACGTGAATAGTAATTTTGAGATCTGCAAGCAAAAGAGTGATGGCTACTGGGAGAATTCCTATGTCCTGGGCTCTTTTTTCTGTTTCTGGGCTACAGCTGGTGGTGCTGGGGTTCCGGCCAGCTCAGTGGTCAGGACTGCTCCTTGCAGTGCTCAGTGGATCATGAAGTGTCAGGAATCTTGCACTTAAAATTTATGCTGCAGCCAGTTGAGCTAGTTCCCCAACCCTGGAACATTTAAAATTTTTCTTAGGGGGGCCGGAGGTCTAACGTAGTGGGTATGGCATTTGTCTTGCAAGCAACTCCCAGCATTTTATATGGTCCTCCCCCAGCACCACCAGGAATGACTCATGAACACTGCCAGGTTGGCCCCAAAATAATTTTACCCCCCTAGGGGCGGAGATACTCACTTGTACAGCCTCTCACTTTATGTGCCATACGTTTTGAAAAATAGGCTAAAACAAATCATTTGGAGGGGCACAATATTTGACAGAATGTTTTTTGACAGAAATATTGTGATGAGTGCTTTAAAATACTATCATTTAACGTGGTTATAGTTTAACATGGTATTATAAGCGTCTTTTGTTAATGTCAACATACATTATTTTAGTGCTGATATAGATGCTACTAATTCTCTATCAAAATAGTCCATATTCTGCCCGGGAGATAGCATGGAGGTAAGGCATTTGCCTTTCATGCAAAAGGTCATCAGTTCGAATCCTGGTGCCCCATATGGTCCCCCGTGCCTGCCAGGAGCAGTTTCTGAGCATGGAGCCAGGAGTAACCCCTGAGCACTGCTGGGTGTGACCCCCCCCCCAAAAAAAATAGTCCATATTCAGGGCCAGAGAGAGATAGCACAACAGTAGGGCATTTGCCTTGCATGCAGGACTGTGGTTCAAATCCCGGCTTCCCATATGGTCCCCTGAGCCTGCCGGGGGTGATTTCTGAGCATAGAGTCAGAAGTAGTTCCTGAGTGCTGCCGGGTATGACTTCCCCACAAAAAATTCATATTGTATTTCCCCTAAGTCCAACCTTCATAAATTCACTTTTCCTGTTTTGAGACAATGATCTGGTATTAATGACGTATCATAACCCAGTGATATAAAACTACTATATATATATATATATATATATATATATAT
>PVKC010045437.1:0-11422 GCA_004027635.1 Crocidura indochinensis | reverse complement strand
CAAATATATTCATATATCATGCAAATACCAATATCTAGTATATATAAGGCACTATATAGTATTAATATATGAAAGTTAATTCATATATTAATATTCTTCTATACAAAAAATATAATATCAGAACTTAAAAGGTCAAGGATAAACAGCCCAACTTTGTCATTAAACGAAAGTTTCCAGGTAATATTAGGAAATATCCGATCCATAGCTAAACAGACCAAAGAAGCTAGATATAGAATTCCATCCTATAAATCTTCTATTACTGATGCTGAACAGATGGCTGCAGAAAACATACCAAGAGAGGACAAAAATTCCGGAGGCTATGGATGTGGACCGATCGGATATCAATACTTGTAGATTAGCATCACGTATGATTAATGACGAGACATTTCTACCAAGCTGATACGAGCTCCCAGCAGTGTTGCAAATAAACTTGTTTTTCTCCCCCAACAGCACAGGTTGGGTAAAGCTCAACATAAAAATTAAGTCTAGTTTTTTAATTTTGGGGTGAAATGTTTGCGGGTGTGTGTTTTTGAGAATTATAGATTCTTGTTCGGACCACCATGGGTGTAGAATTAGGAATGTTGTAGAGACACCGATGGGATTTCTATCTCTCTATAAATATATCTGCATCATATTGTTCCTTTATATATTTATAATAAAATTAATTTATTTATTCAACACATTTATCTATAATAAATATATGATTAATAAATATATAATACAATATATTACATATGCAAATATATAAAATATAAATACATATACATGATGTATATTTTATATAGTGATTTATATATTTACAATGAAAAATATAAATGTATTTATATGTTTATTTTCTTTAAATATATTTATAATAAATAGTGTATAATTTAAATATATATTTTATTTATATACATCATATAGCCATTAACATATAAATATATCTGTAATATATATTATTTTTCTTAACATATAAGCTCTGTATCATATACATTATCATGATATATTTTATATGTTAATATATACCTATATTAAATATAGAAATTACATAATATATGAAAATATGTCTTATATTAGTATATAATAAATATATATTTGTATGTATAATTTACATATATTAATACCAAATATGTAATTGTATAAATTTACATTTTATATATATGTTTTGGTTTTTGGGCAACTCAGGGGGTTACTCCTGGATCTGGGCTCAGAAATCACTCCTGGCTTGAGGGACCATATGAGAAACCGGGGATCGAACCCAGGTTCGTCCTGGGCCAGCCACTTGCAAGGTGAATGTCCTACGGCATGCTCCACCTCTCTGGCCCCCAACATTCTATATTTTTATAAGAAAAGAGAACAATTGAGACCAAGTTGAAGGGAAGAGAAGGGAGTTAGAAGGGAGGATTGAAGGAAAGAAATCTATGTGGAAGTGAATTTGGATCAGAGTCGGAGTGTTTCTGGTTGGACACCCTGGGGTGTGGACTCACTTGGAAATGCGGTGGTGGGTGGTGGACATGGGATCGTCTTGCAGGGTCTGAGGCAGTGCTGTGTGTGGTGCCTCAGCAGCTCCCCGACTTACAACAACCTTCAGGCCAGCGACGGATCGGATATTTCCTAATAATTCCTGGAAACTTTCTTTCCATGACAAAGTTGGGCTCTGTTTTTCTCTCACTATTTCAATTCTGATATCATGCACTTTAATTTTAAAAGAATATTTTTTAGGTGGATACTCTACTTTGTATTATGTATAGATAGATTATGCATTTCCATGATATATGCATATATATTTGTGATTTATACTTTAATGTATATGTCATATATATTATATGTCATATATTTAGCATATTATATTAAATATATAATATATTTCTTTATATATATAAAATATAAATAAAATAAATATAAATATAATGATATAAAATTTATTATATGATATGTATAAAATATATACAATATAATATATGCAATATATGAACATGTATGACATATAAATGTATAATAAATTGATCTTTGTTTTTACATTCAGCAGCTATTTTTATAAATATATATTTTTATGTGTAATTCATACAGCACTATTTATGACTAGTGTCTAGTTATATATTATATAGAAGATATATATTTATGAGTAATAAATATATGTTTATAAAGTATAATAAGCATATAATATATACTTATAAAATATATTTAAATTTATATAAAGTATGTATATATTTATAACAGACATATATTTATATATAACATACATTTATATATACTAGTGTATGTAATATTATATATATACTATTACTTATGTGTATGCTATATCTAACGACATGTATTACACAGACAAAAAAATTTCCTGCCACCAATGTCCCCAATTTTCAACATTCTCTTTCGGTGTCTGTTTGTGTCTCTCTCTCTCTCTCTCTGTCCCTCTCTGTCTCTCTGTCTGTCTCTCTCTGTCTCTCTGTCCCTCTCTGTCTCTCTGTGTCCCCTGAGCCTGCCAGGAGTGATTTCTGAGCATGGAATGAGGAGTAATCTCTGAGCGCTGCCAAACAACCGCCCCCCCCCAAAAAAAAAAAAAAAACTAAAAAAAATTGTGGCTCTCAAAATAAATTTCATCTTGGTTTTGGTGAGATTTGGCTCAGTTGAAAAAAAAGGTTGCCCACCACTGGTAGGTGACAATTCCAGGTCTGTCCCTTCTCCTCCTGACTCAGTTTCCTGAGCCTTGTTTTTCCAGTTCCAACGCTTTGTCTACAAAGAACATTATTTCATTCTTAGAATGACATAGTGTTTCCGTGTGTGTTTGTGTGCACTATAGAGGAATACAAGAAGATCACCACATTGGCTAAGGCAGCAAAAGCAAGAATAAAGAAAAATGGAACTACATCAAATCTTCATATTTTACATACTAAATAGCTTCTGCACCCTGAAAAAAGCCAAGCTCTATTCAAAATTTATCCACCTATCATTTTTATTCCTGTAGGATGTGATGTTTTTCCAAAACACCTGGAGCATTATCTCCTCATTTTTATAGATCTCTAGTGTTATTTTATACTTTAATTGTATTTTAAAGTTCTTTTCTTAATTTTATATTATATTCGTAACCATGATGCTTTAATAAAAATATTAATAATAAAATGTCTTTTTGCTTTTATATAGGATATGTGCTCTTAATTCTTCTCTTTTATTTGTGAAAAGATTTCAAAAATCATTACAGTTTGCTATCCTAGGGGGAATAATTCTGAATTCTCAATCATCCCTCTTTCTTATTTTATTTTTTCCCTCTTAAACGTACAGATATCTTGTTCAGAAAGTCACAAAGATAAATACCTCCGAATTACAGAGTTTTAACCTTAAGCTCCCCCTTAAAGTTGTTTCACATGACCTTCCTTCCCCTTCCTGCCATTTTATAAAAATAATACGCGTTTCTTCCAGGTTTTCCAATTATTTTTTTGAGTTTGCTTTATTGAAATCCACCTGGGGAGTCTTTTCAATCCCATTTACTCAGTTGGGTCACTCCGCTAGGGTGTAAGCGATCTTCCCAGAGACACAATTTGAAATGAAATTGCTGTAATAATCCATTGTTGTAATAATCTCCTGAAACTAATTGGATATTATAGCTGGGGCTGGAGAAACACACAGAGAAACACACTCACACACACCTATACATGGATTCACACATTAGCTTCGACTTATCTCTACAGGAAAGTGAAGAAATAGTAGCTGTGTTTTGTATTGTGGTTTGTGTGTGTGTGTGTGTGTGTGTGTGTGTGTGCGTGCGTGTGTGCATTTCTATATATCTCTAGGAGTAGTATAGTTGGATCTTATGGGAGTTCAATTTCCAGTTTTTTAAAGAATCTCCATATTGTTTTCCAGAAAAGCTGGACTAGATCTCATTCCCACCCAAAGCGAATGAGAGTACCTTTCTCCCCACATCCCGCCAGCACTGGTTGTTCTTTATTAATTTTTATTTTTTACTTGTGATATGTGCCAATCTCTGTGGCATGAGATGGTACCTCATTGTTGGTTTTATTTGCATTTCCTTGATGAGTAGGTCTGTAGAACATTTTGTCATTTGTTTCTTGCCCAATGCCGTCTAGTCCAGCCTTTCTGGAAAACAATAAGGAGATACTTCAAAAAACTGGAAATTGAGTTCTCAAATAATCCAGCTATACTCCTAGGGACAGATCTTAGGAGCACAAAGAAAATAATACAAAAATGACTTTGGCACACATGTATTCATTGCAGTGCTATTTACAATAACAGAATTGGGAAACAACCCTGAGGCAAATCTCAGATGAGTGGCTGAGTGGCTAGAGAACTAGTGGTGCATCTAAACAATGATATTCTATGCAGCTGTTAAAAATGAAGTCATGAATTTTGCTTATTCAGTAATGAATATCAAAAATCTTTTTTTTTTTTTTTTGGTTTTTGGGCCACACACGGTGACGCTCAGGGGTTACTCCTGGCTATGCGCTAAGAAGTTGCTCCTGGCTTGGGGGACCATATGGGAACCGGGGCATCGAACCACGGTCCGTCCTAGGCTAGCGCAGGCAAGGCAGGCACTTTACCTCCAGCACCACCACCCGACCCCGGATATCCAAAATCTTATGCTGAGTGAAATGAGTCAGAGAGAGGGGTAGATAAAATGGCCCCATTGATTTGTGGGATATAATTGAAAAAGGTACTATGGTGATAATATCCAGAGAGAATAGAGAGGAGGGCTAGGAGGACTGGTTCTTGGTAGAAAGCTCATCACAGATAGTGGGGAGAAGTGAAGATAATGAAGTCAGAGAAGGGGGCACTGTGACAAGGAGCATTGGGAGTGATCCCTCTGAACAGGAACTGGGCGCTGGAAGGAGGGAAAGGGATAGGCAGAAAAACCTGTCAGGACACAATAGTGCAAACTATGGTATCTAGAAGGAGAAGCAGACACAGAGGGAGACAGAAAGGGATAGAGAGAGACAGAGAAAGATAAAGAGAATGATAATTCTGGAGAATATCTGGGTGCTGGAAGGAGGGAAAAATATACTCATGAGACCCCTTCAGGAATAATAATGTAAACTACTGTGTGTAAAATGGAAATGAGAAAGGAAGAGAGAGAGAGAGAGAGAGAGAGAAGAAAAATGGGGGAAAGGAAATGACCAGAAAAGAAGGGAATTGAAAATTCAGGTGAGAGCACACGCATATATATATATATGCGTGTGCTCTCACCATAATATATATATGTGTGTGTGTGTGTGTGTGTCGATATAAGTATAGAATATGTATATAAGATTATGTTTATCATAAAATTTTAATAATATAATTTAATACATATGCTAGCTTAATTTATATGTTATATTTATGTAATCAGGACCTTTCAGAGTCTGGTTTGAACCACATTGAGATAGCTACTCGAGCAGTGCAGACTCAAACCAATCAAATGGAACCCCTTCAAGGAGGCCCCATGTAGGTCAAGACACCCTTTCCCAAGTCAGTGATGAAACAGAAAGATGCTATATAGGGTAGATAGATGAATATATATATTTGAATATATAAATAGATGGAAAGATGAATGGATAGATGATAGATGGATAGACTGATAGATGGATGAATGGATGGATGGAAGTATCAATTGATAGATGATAGATGGATAATGGATAGATGGATGGATAGATGATAGATATATGGACAAATAGATGGATGGATGGAAATATGGATGGGTGAATAATGGAAAACTGATAGATGATGGATGGTATATAAATGACAGATGGGTAGATGAATCGTTGGATAATATATGGGAGATGGATTGGTATGTGGATAGATAGACGTATAGATGGACAAATAGATGGATCCGTGATGGATTGATGGATAGATGGATAAATGATAGGTGGATAGGTAGATGAATATGATAGATGAATGGATAGTCAGATGGATGGATGGAAGGATGGATGATAATGGATGGATAGGTGATAGATGGATAGTTGAATAGATGGATGAATAATGGATATATGATGGATGATGAGTAGTTGGATGGATAGACAGGTGGATGGATGATTAATGGATGGATAGATGATGAATAGTTGAATAGATGAATAGATAGATGGATATATGATGGATGGATGATGGGTAGATGGATGGACAGATGGATGGAAGGATGAATAGATTATAGATGAATAAATGGATGGATATATAATGGATGGATAAATGGGTAGATAGATGGATAAATGGAAGAACGGATGGATTGTGGGTAGACGAATGGATTGATAGATAAATATGTGGATGGATTAATGGATGGAGACATGAATACATGATGGATAAATGGAAGGATGGATGGATGATGGATAGACAGATGATGGAATGATAGCTTAATAGATCTTTAGATGAATGCCTAAAAGATCAAACACCAGGCAGCTCACAATAGAGCTGTCTCCCTGGTCACAGTCACATCCCCCTAGTCAAATAGTCATTCCTGCCCTGGTCACAAAGATCTGATAAGCTCCAAGTACACCTGGCCTGTGAGGCCCTGTGGGCTTCCCACTCATGTAAATCCTATTACCTATGTTCTTGTTTAAAGATTCCTGCTCCCCGATAATAAAAATCATGACTGTTGTCATTGTCTCAGTTTGGTGACCCCAGAGGAGCTTTCTTTGGATATCTCTGACCCTTGCTTTCCATCCCTCCCTTGGCCGGTCTGAGTGAGGTCCAGAACTTTCTCAGGATCTAATTACTCTTGCCTACATACGTTCTATCCATTACATATTTCTATCCTGAAAATATACTAGGAATATCTCCATGCAAGCAAGCAAAATCTATGTATATAAACCTGTTATCTATTAATTATCTATCCTATATGTATTCATCCATATATCTATTTATCTATCTTCCATCTATTCACCCATTTATACATCATCTATCCTTCATCCACCCATCTTTCTATCTATATGTCGTGTATTAATTCATGCTCCATATATCCATTATCTACCCATCTATCCATTTATCATCTATCCATCTATCAGCTATCCATCTATCATCCATTCATCCAACCTTCCACCCACCCATATATCCATTCATCTACCCATCTATCTATCCACTCACCCACTTTATCCATTTATTCATCCACCCATCCATCTATATATCAATATATCTATTCATTTATCTATCCAGCCATCTATTTATCCTTCTACTCTTATTTTCTATCTACTCATATATATACATCTATATATTTATCAGTCTATCAACCCACCCATCTACTATCCATCAATTCACCCATTCATCCAACCACCTACCCAGCTTATCCATTCACCTTATCCATTCATACAAATATCCATATACCAATCCATTTATCTATCTATCCACATACCCAGTATAGAATCCATCTATCAATCTTTATATTTATCTATCAATCATCTATCTAACCATACATCCTTCTATACATAATTTATTCATCCCTCCACTCATCTATCAATCTTTGTATTATTCATCCATATATCTATTCATCCATCCTTCTACCCATCATCCATCCTTCCTTCCATCCACCCTCCCATCCATGAACCCATTATCCATCCATCTATCCACCTATCTATCCAGACATCCATTTATCTATCCATCCTTCCATCTATCCACCCATCTATGCACACAATATCATCTGTCACCCATTCATCCATTCATGTACCCATTCATCCATTTATCTATCTATCTATCCATCTAACCATTCATTCATCTATACATAATCCATTCATCCTTCAATATATATATCCATATATCATTCATCCATCCATTATCTATCCATACCTATTCACCCATTTGTTCATCTATCCATACATTCATCTATCCTTGTCTATCCATTCTTTCATCCATACATCCATTCATCAACCCATGTATCTACACATCCATCCATTTATCCATTATGTATCATCCATCTACCCAACTTTCTATGTATTCATATATTTGTATATCTATTTACCCATCTCTTATAATTTCCCCTTTATGCTTTGCAGAAGTCTTTTTGTTTTGCAAAACCTGCCTCTTTCATAGTCCCTCCTGTCAGTCATAATTACCTCTCTTTCTCCCCCCTCTCCCCCTGACAGCCAGCATCATTTCCAAGAAACTTTGGCTCCTTTTAGAAATACAGAAACTACAAAGAGGATTGATTTATTGACGTTTTATTTTTCTCCCTGGCCACACACAAAAATAAAATGTGCTGAGGCTAGGAACCTGAGTACTTAAAACCCATTTCAATGAGGGAATGAGATACTTAAATATTTAATATACCTTGGCTACCCCCAAGGAAATAATATTTGGATTCTTAGAGAATGATAAAAGGCTAATAATAGTCATGCTGGGAGAGGAGAAATGGGAAAATTCTGAGAAGGTGAAAAGTCATTTGAAATCGCAAGGAAGATGGATGGTGGTTCAAGGAGGAAGAATGATTTTTTTTAGCAGTAGGGAACAGCAAGACTTGTTGCAAGGAGAAATTCTAAAAGATCCATAAAATATAATGCAATTATTTCGGCTGGAGTAGTGAGGGAAATCAAGGGATAAATAAATAAATGAGGGGGAAAATTGCACAAAAATAAACACCACAATGAAACCAAAAACAAAATACAGAAATAGCAGTTTCTATTAAATGGGGAGGCTCCATGAGAGCATGGGTCGAGATTTAGAATTAATTCATCTAAAGGCTGGCAGTTTTCAGAGTAAAAGAGTAATCAATTTCTTTTTCTTTGTATATGTGAATATATCTGTTTATCTCTACATCCATGTGCTTATCTTTTTTAGATCAATACATCCATCCATCATCTATCCATGCAACTGCTCATCAACCATCTATTTATTACCCATCTATCCAACTACCCATAATGCATTTCTTTTTTGTATATGAGAATATGTTTTTTCTATACATGGGTCCACTCATCTATCTTCGATCCTTCCATTCACCCATTATCCACCTATCATGCATCATGCAACTACCCATAATCCATTTCTATTTTGTATATGTGAAAGTATTTATACACCTTATCCATGCATCTAATTAGATATCCATTTATCGACACATTATCCATTCATATCCATCCATACAACTTTCCATAATCTATTCATCCATCCATCCATTATTCATTCCTCCAACAACCCATAATTCATGCATCCATTATCTGTCCATCCAACAACCATAATATGCTTCTTTTTCTTGTATATATGAATTTTATTTTTATCTATACATCTATCCAATCATCTATCTTAGATCCATCCATCCACCCATCATCCATTATTCATCCATCCAACTACCCATAATCCATCCATATACTATCTCTCCATCCAACTACCCAAATCTATCCATCCATTATCCATCCAATTACCCATAATCCACTTCTTTTTCATTGTGTGAATGTATTTGTTTTTATAAACATTCATTCATTCACCTATTTTAGATTGATCCATCCACCCATTATCCATCCATTATAAATACATAAACTACCCGTAATCAATCCATTCATTACTCATGCATCCAACTATCCACAATCCATTCACCCATTATCCATCCAACTACCCATAATCCACCTCTTTTCTTTGTATGTGTGAATGTTTCTGTTTTTCTATGCATCCATCCATTCATCTATTTTAGATCGATTCATTCACATATCATCCATCCATACAACTACCTAAAATTCATCCATTCTTTATCAGTCCATACAACTACCCATAATGCATTTATTTTTCTTTGTATATACGAATGGATCTGTTTATATATTCATCTACTCATCTATTTTAAATAATTCATCCACCCATTATTCATTCATGATCTATCCATCCATTCATTCATCCATCCAAATACCCATAATTCATACATCCATTATACTTCCATCTAACTACCCATAATCCATTTATTTTTCTTTGCTATGTGAATGTATTTGTTTATCTATATATCCATCCACTCACCTATATTTGATCCATCCACCCACCCATCATCCATCCATCCAACTACCAATAATCCATTTTTCTTTTTATATTTGAATTATGTGATTATACATCCATCCATTCACCTATTTTAGATTGATCTATTCACCCACTATCCATCCATTTTTTAATTCATCCAAATATCCACAATTCATCTATCCATTATCTATCCATCCAAATACACATAACATACTTCTTTTTCCTTATATATGTGAATGTATGTTTATCTATACACCCATCCACCCATCCTCCATCTTTTATCTTCATCTATCCATCCAAATACCCATAATTCATATATTTATTATCCATCCAACTACTGGTAATTTATTTATTTCTCTTTGTATATATGAATGTATCTGTTTATCTATACATTTATCCACTCATTATCTTAGATTCATTCATCCAACCACTAAAAATCATCTATCCATTATCTATTCATCCATCACCCATCATCCATTCATCATCCATCCATCACTGGATCATTTTAATATCTATTTTAATCAATACAGTGACCAACTGATGAATGAATGGAAACATAATTATAAATGATCAGAGATTTAAAAATATGGATCAAACATTAATCCTGGGCACAAAATTCTCAACCCTATTTTGATAACTTCCTTCTTTTTTATTTTTTTGAAATTAGGTTTTTATTTATTTTTTATTTCTTTCTTCATTTCTTTATTTCCCTTCTGTGTCAAGATGACACATATAATTCAGGTTCCTTTTCTTTTCTTCCCTTGCAAACTATTTCAATAAAATAATATACACATTCATGAAAAAATATGTTGAAAACTAAACAAATGAGGGGAATGCAGAAAATCATCATTTTGTTGAGAAATAGAACACTGCCGGTAGCTCAACCATCTGTTTTTTCAGAATTTATTCCTTGTCTTGGATATTAAAACAGTTTTCTTTACTCATGTGTGAAACCTTATTGCCTGTAAATGCACATTTTAGATTTTGTGCAAAGGATATAAAGTTTATTCCAACTCTGTTTTTAACCTCTGCACTTCTGGGCCTTGTTGGGGCCTTCCCTGGACCCCCTGAAAATATGAACAGAATTTGTAGAATTTCGTGTCTTTTAGTTTCTGTCATTTGAAAGACAAAGATAAAAAGCTAGAGTTGTCAGGCTTTGATTTCCAGTCACCCTCCTCCCTGCCACAAACACGAAGTATTGATTTCCGGTATCACATCGGGTCTCAAGAGTTGTTTGCAGAAGTTTATGGCCCAATCCTTACTTTTGTTGGTTCCAATCGATTCGGACATGTGACCTGGTGCACAAGAGTTACTATTCAAAGTCATGGTTTTAGTCATGGTTGTTTTATACATATATATATATATAATACATACTAATATATAATTATATAACAAATAAAAAATATATATACTATACCATACATACTATACTATACTACATTTTACTATACTATACTCTATCATATTATAGTACTATACTGCACTACACTATACCATACCATACCATGCCATGCCATGCCATGCCATGCCACACCACACCACA
>PVKC010045436.1:0-11426 GCA_004027635.1 Crocidura indochinensis | reverse complement strand
GTGGGTGACTCTTGTATCCTAGGCACTATTTCTTTTGAGGTGCAGAAACTTCTCAGTCTAATGTATTCCCATCTGTTGATCTCTGCTTCCACTTGTTTGGAAAGAGTAGTTTCCTCCTTGAAGATTCCCTTTGTCTCGACAGTTCACTAATTCTATACTCAGCCACTATTACTCTGTTAGAGATACTTTCCAATAAAGTTTTTTATTTCACCTACCATGTTTTTCAGTCCTGTTATTTCAGTTTGGAGTTCTTTTATTTTTCATTTCATATCCTCTTTTTTTTTTACAAGGAAAGCTAATTTTTGTTTATTTTGTAATGTTGTAATGTTTAGAATCTGCTTAGATTTATATTAAAATTCCAACATCTAGTTATGTCTTTTTTTAAACCCTTTACCAGTGCAACAATCCCATCACTAATATCCCAAGTGTCTCTCCTTCCCACCCCACACCGGCCTGTTACTAGAAGGCTTTCTACTTGCCTCATTCAGTCACATTTTGTTTTGATAGTTCTCAGTGTTATTATTTCTGTGACTACACCCAACAATCTCTGTGTGGTGAGCTTCATGTTGGGAGCTGGACCCTCCAGTCCCCCTCTATTTTGTCTCTAAGAATCATTACACAATTTTTTTGTTTTTCTTGAAACCCATAGATAAGTGAAATATTTCTGTGTTTATCTGTCTCTGACTTATTTCACTCAGCATAATAGATCCCATATACATCCATGTATAGGAAAATTTCATGACTTCATCTCTTCTGACAGCTGCATATTTCATTGTATATATGTACCATATTTTCTTTAGCCATTCATCTATTGAGGGGCACCTAGGCTGCTTCCAGAGTGTGGCTATTGTAAACAATGTCATTATTTCATATCTTCTTGATTATTATTTGTAGTTTGTTCAGTTCCTCCCATGCTTTCCTTGAGTTCTAAGAACATTCTCTATATTTCTTCTCTAGAGTCCTTTTCTGAAAGCTAAATGGGTGGGTGGCACTTTTGGGATCATCAAAACTACCATTTTCATTCTCTATGCATGGTGTTGGACTGCATTGTTTACCCATTGTAGCACCTGTAGTGTGGTTTTTTTTTTTTTTTTTTTTTACATGTTGTCCTGGGTTTCATTGACTAGGAGAAGTGTGATGATGCTGAGTGGAGTAGTCAGGCTGCTCTGACTCTGCTTTACAGGTCAGGGTCAGCCCACCTTCATTGACATATATTGTGCAGACTCATCTAGGCTCTTCTATGGGTCCCTGAGCTGGCAGCAACTCAGGATGCCACCTGCATAGACGTCATATAATTATTTTTAAATAATTCAAATTTAGATACTGGGTAAACCAGTACTTTTAATCATATATTCATTACCCTTCTATGGTTTTGGAGGGGAGCACAGCACAAGCAGTATTTAGGGTTTATTTTGGATCTATGCTCAGGAATCACTTCTAGCAGGCCTGGGGGACCATATGAGATGTTGGATATCAAAACTACCTCTGCCATGTTCAAGATAAATATCTTATACCCTCTATTATAGTTCTTCCCACATTCTTTTTTTCCAGTTTTGTATGTACATATGTATGTTTTATTTTGGGGCCACATTCAGGTTTACTCTTGGCTCTATCCTCAACGATCACTCCTAGTGGTGCTTGGGGACCACATGAGTTCCTATGGATCAAACTTGTGGCAGCTCTTATGTGGCTATGAACTTTTATTATGATTTCATTCAAATATTGCATATTTGGCATAAACATATAAATGCTGTTGCACAGTTTTTTCATTGCATGATACCAGGAAGAGAAATTTAGATTTGTCCTATTACTTATAATATTATTATTAAGTTAGTTTCATACAGTTCTATCTATAAGATTCTTTCTGTAAAGTTATATTTTTCTTTTCAAAATGAATAAGTATGTTTATGAGAATATATTGTTGACTAGATAGAATTTCAATTTCCTTTCAAACTTCCACCTGCAAGTTCTAGCATATGTGTATACTTATTGTTTGAATTACTTGTTCATATGATTTCAAATGATGAATTTATAATTTTATAATTCTTATTTATTTGTAACTTGTATTTTCAGTACAAAGAAGAATTCCAATTTTATTCAATTGAAAATAAATTTTAAATTCTGAACATTTTTCTATATACATCAAGTACAAAATGATTTTAATCATGGGCTTATGAATTTTTATTTAATCCCATAGTTATAATTTATTCATATTATTTACTGAGATCAACAAATTGTTCTAGATTTGGCCAGTGAGTATCTCTTGTGCATAGAAACCATTAAGTTTGATACCATATCTAATTTTTTCAGAATTTCCTATTATTTGGGACAAGGTGATATTCCAGCTATATTTTATATTTTTCCAATTCCCCAGAGACAGTTTTCTACAATATCTCTTCAAAGATACCATTTGGAGAATGGTATTTATAAATTAAGATCTGAATACTGGGTATTAGAATGCTATGACAAAAGTAATATCTTATTACTACTGAGTAAAATGCAATTATATGATTTATGATTTAAGATTATCTATTCCTCTAAATTTTTCTCTGTAATTTGTGCAAACTCAATATTATAACATGCCTAATTATTTATTCTACATTTTTTATTTAGAGTAAATATTTATTCAAGTCACTTTTTTCATGGATGGATAATGCTAAAAATTACTTTTGTGTCTTACATCACTGGAAAATAATTAACTTTTTAATTAACTATAAATTTTGTTTCTAATTCATAGTAAGTAATAATGTGTTTAGCTGTTTTATTTTATTTTTTTAAATTTTTTTACTTTAACAGACATTTATTTGAATATATAACGACAAATCTTACACAGTGATATTACAGGTAGTCAATGGCAAATCTTGCACAGTGATACTTAAGGTACATGGTGACAATAAATGGGGGCCTTTCCACCAGTGTTGTCCTCCCTTCATCACTATTCCCAAGCATATATCCCTTATCACTCTCCTTTATCCCCCTGAATGCTAGTACATCTAAAAGCAATTATGTTAACCCCTAATGTAAACCTTTTTTTTCCCCCAGTTCCAGATATTTTTACTACTGGTTTCTTAAAGGTTTGGGGTCAAGGGAGCACTACAAAAACAATATTAATGTGGCAATCATCGTTTGCATGGGCCCACCAAAGCATGGATTTCATGGAAAGGAAAAACTTTTGCCAAAGTACAAAGAGACCTTTACCCTGGTGTTTCCTGACATAAGACCATTTCTAGGCTCCAGGCAAACTAGTCTGTCCAATCCTGGTCATTGCCTGTAGTGCTCACACAGTTACATTTTTTCACAGTCTCTGTTGTTGATCTCACATCTCTCTATAGAGAGTTCTGGCATCTGTATACCCTACAATGAAGTCAGGATGGTATGGAGCGGCATCTAATTTCAACTTGTGATTAGCAGGCAATGCAGAAAGCCCTGCCCAGTACTCAGGTCGATGTTGTTGTTTAGGTCTTCTCAGTGTTAAGGGAAGACTCCTTTGAGTAAATCGATGTCAGAGCAGCAGTAGGGTCTTTTCTGGTAGAGGAAGGTGATGTCATAAACAACATTGGATGTTTCATAGATGGCTTCCCTGGTTCGGGGTAACAGGAAAATACCCAAACCTCTGAGGCCTGTACCTGGCCATCGTGTCAATGTTCAGGGTTTGTAAGACTCCATTGCATGACAAGATTTGTGTGTTCCATCTCTATTAAATGAGAACTTATTTGTATGTATAGTATTTTCCATTTTAATGTGCCCATGCAAACAAGGAATAATGCCACCTGGTGTAATCAGCGCATAAGGGGAACTCAAGAACAAGCCCAACAATCCCCGTGACCTGGCTCAAACATAAGAGTTAAACTGAGGGACTCTATCATCTAAATCCCTTATTGAACAATTCACAATGAGATTGGTGCCTATGGGGATGCTAGAATAAGTCCAACAATCCAATTGACTTGGTTCTTATATAACCGTTAAATGGAGGGAAGCTTCTACAAACTTCCTTATTTTACAAATAACAAAGGGAAGGAATGATAGAGAGGGACTCTTTCACCAAAATACAATTCACAAAATACAGTTCATATACTCTTTAATTTTTGTGATCTGGTGACCACATGTGGCAGTGATCAGTATTTGCTCCTAACTCTGTGCTCACTCTTTGTGGGTATTGAGGGGCCAGCTGAAATGCTGGAGTTAGGTTCACACCAGCTGCACGCAAGGTAAGCAACTTATTCACTGTACTGTCTCTCTGGTCCTGTATTTTCTAAAAATACATTCAAATGTAGGTTTTTGGTGTGTTTTTTGTTGTTTTGTTTTGTTTTATGTTTTTGGGCCACACCTGGTGACACTCAGTAGTTACTACTGGCTTTGCACTCAGAAATCGCTCCTCACAGACGAAGAGAGGAGGGCTGGAAGGTCCAGCTGATGACATGAAGCTCATCACAAAGAGTGGTGAGTGCAGTTAGAGAAATAACTACACTGAGAACTATCATAACCATGTGAATGAATGAGAGAACTGGAAAGCCTGTCTAGACTACAGGTGGGGATGGGGTGGAACGGAGGGAGATTTGGGACATTGGTGGTGGGAATGTTGCACTGGTGAAGGGGGTGTTCTTTACATGACTGAAACACAACTACAATCATATTTGAAATCAAGGTGTTTAAATAAAGATATTAATAAAAGAAAAGAAATTGCTACTGACTTGGGAGACCATACGGGATGCTGGAGGACAGAACCTCGGTCTATCCTAGGTTAGCACATGCAAGGCAAATACCCAACCACTTGTGCCACTGCTCTGGTCCCTCAAATGCCATTTTTAAAAATAAATGTAAAACAATTCTATGGTAGAATTTTTTGCCTCTGTACAGGGCACACTCTTACATGTTCTCAGAGATCTTCTATGATCTTTATAATCATGTGGATCAAAGTCTACTTGTCTTACTGTGTTATGTCGCCAGTCACTTTCTTATATGTTTGCATTTGTCTTCTTCTTTTTTGCGTGTGTCTTCTTGACTTAAATCAAGCACCCCCACAATTTCACTACATCACAGATGCTTGATAATAGTTTATCATATAGCTTAAAAAGTCTAAAAAATTCTTTTGACCTAAAAATTCTTAGATGGTTTTTCCACTTGTGGTAAGCACATATCCTTTTGGGACATTGGTGACCAGACATCTTAATTATTGCAATTTTTTGCAGGGTATGCCATCAGCAATAGAGGAAGAGAAGAGCAATCTATTTGGGCAGGGAGGGGCAAACCCAATAAATGTGCCAGCTGCATTTGCTATCTTAGCAGCAAAATAAGCTATCCCACACTGTTTTTAACTGCGACACAAGTCAGAAGACATGTTAATAAACCACCCTATGGTAGAGATCCTTATCTGCAGCAGATTGCAGGCCCAGAGATCACATGGGGACAAATGTGTAATAAATGATATTGTTCCAATTAGGGTCTAGTTCTGCTGAAAATTAAAAGCACACAATCAAAATCCCTCCATCCTTAACCACTTCCTTACAGACTTCCGGACCAAGAGGCTTTTTGATGTTGATTGTCTCCTTGCAGCTTTCAGTTGAGGAAGAGCCAAATTGCACCACTTGTGTTAATTATTCCTCTCCTGAGATTGCAAATTCCTAGTTAATAGGGAAATCAATCCAATCTACCTACTGAGTTTCCAAGGTGGCAGCTCTGCTGGGGACCTGGATCTATTTAAGTCCTTGCCTGTCAAAAGGCCACCACATGAGTATTTATTTCTTTGTCCATTTACCAGGAAAATGACAGCTAAAGGAAGAGTAGAAAATTGTCAAGAAAAGAAATCCCCACTTATTCTCAGGGTCTCTTAAGTATGTATTCACCTGGTCTCATTTTCTTGACATCTGTATTCCTGGTTTTATCTTCCTGACTTCCCCACCTTTCCCTTCCACTTTTCTAGGCATCTACCCATTTATTGATACTGTTCCTTACAGTATTCATCTGTTTTTAATATTCATTTGTTTTCAATATGTTCTGCCATGTGCCCTCACTGCCACTGCATTTAGTTCAGTCCCAATATTAAGTGACAAGTAGTAGAGCTGGTCATTGAACCCAGAATATAGGTGCAAGTTCCATTCCTTTCACTACATATTTTGTTGAGTTTTGTTCTTTTGAGTTTGCTAGTCCAATTAAAGCAAATCTCTAGTAGATTTAAACACACAGCAAAGAATACTGATCTAAAGTTTTTAAAAATCAATATTCCTGATGGGAAGGCTTAAGAGACTTCTCTCCTTTTATAGTTGATAAATTTTATTTAGCCATCAAAAAGTGAGAAAAAAATGTGGGTTTGATCTCAACTGATCCCTCCAAACCATCCACCCTCCAGGTTTGTGACCCAGGAGACTTCTTCAGATGGCTTTTTTTTTTTGGGGGGGGGGGGCTATAGCTGGACTTGGTCAATTGGAATCACAAGCAGAATAATAGAGCATAAAAAGCTGACTCCTAAAACATTATGCATGTTATATTCTTTTCTGAAGGTCAGAGCTGATTTAAGCTTTTATGTATTGTTCTGTGAAGTACAGTACAATGTTCTATAAAACAAACTAACCTTTGTAACCCCATGTCCCATTCTTCCTGTGTAATCATACCTATAAGAAAGACCTGCCCATTTCTGGGTGGGGTCTTTGTAGGTAACAAAAAGGTTTGGCCTCAGGGGCAGAGGAGATTTGGAGGAGAAGATTTTGGAGCATAGAGGGACAGGAGGAGAGATGGCTGAAAGAAGCTAAGATGCAGGGCAAGCTGAGGATAGCATGCTTAAATAGGTTTAAGATTATAGGCCACATATGTTGGCTGGGACTGAATAAAGATGATATCTCCTGAAGAAGCGTGCCTGTGAGTTTTCTACCCACAACTATCCTTAAAGCTGCTGACCCGCAGGCTGGAGGGGGTTACAAATACGTGGCCTGGGTTGGAGGAAAAAGGCCCCTCCATCACCATCTATCACCATCCACCACCATCCAAGCCTATCCAAAGGGCTTTTATGCAACTACCTTATGCTAAGAAAATTAAAAGATGAAATCTTTCTGCTAATGATATACCAAGCCCATGCCTAAAAATCTGTTATTGAAGTAGTATCTTTGTGTTTAAAAGAGAGCTCAAAGGTCTGAAGTGCAGGCTTTGCATTCAGGAGTCTTGAGTATGGTCACCAGCACTGAATACTAAACCCCTTCTTCCCAACTCCCACTACCACTCCAGTATCTCTAGATTTAGCCTCACAGGCTTCAAAAGACTGTATTACACTGCCTCGCCCACATTGGAGAAATGTCACTAGGTGAGGCCTCCATGTTGTCTTAACACTATTTGGGATCCTCCCCAAATCCTTTTATTTTATTTTATTCTTATTTAAGTATTTCTAGCTTTTCTTTTTTGGAAAAGCTAAAAGAGAGAAAATTAATTTGTATTTCTTTCAGTGAGAGAATAAGTCCTAAACAAAGGGCAGAAGCTTCTGTGGATAGCAGAGGAGGAGAGGCCCCTTTCTGGGTCTAGAACAGACACCCATAAGTGGAAAGAGGCATGAGTATTGTTGGTAGAAATCAGAGCAAATATTAACTATATGCAGTATCTAGAGTTCTGGAACATGTCAAACAGCCCCAGGGAGGAACACTGGGGTGAATTAAGAAAACAGATCTGACATTCTAATTAAGCTCTTATTTGTGTGGTTATTGGGTTTGACTGATTCTTTGCTGAACTAATAGCATCAGTAGGGCAGGGCTGTCTCATTGAGCTTATCCTGATTTCCCAGAGCCTAGTACATGTCTAGGATATAGTCAACCCACCATAATTAACCACATTCTAAATGAATCTACTTCCTAATCAAGTTCTCACCTCAATCTTTGCTTTATCTCAACTTATCCTAGTGACTTACTCTCCCATGCTTGAGCCTACCTCTTTCTCTCTATAAACTTTGAGTACTTAGAACTCATAGGGTCCCTACATGGTCTTGGATGGTCTAGCACAGGTATAGGAGTAGATAGAATATGACCTGTTGGCCTGCTGGCTGCAAGATAATGAGGTGGGAGAATACGTGTAGAATCTCTCTGTATGATGACTTTCATAGCGCAGTGACCCCTCTTCTTGAGACCTCTTGATTTATCCAGGTAATTTTTTTCTAGAGGCCTCAAATACTTGAAGAGGGGTGTGTGCTGTGCAGGACGGTGCTTGCCAAGCCAACTCCTCAGGTTCTGTGAAGGAGACGCTAACAGCCTCTCCCTTCCCTCCAGCCCTCAGGTGCAGGATCAGAGGCTCTGACAGTCATCTGTTTATCAGGAGGCTTTGTGCCTTTAAAGGGAGAGCTGCATGGCACGTACTTGGGATCTCTGAAAGGCAAGAATCTGCAAGCTGTGCACAGCACCCGCCAAGTTGTTGTCCTTAGCTTTGTCCTCCAGCAAGCCAGGAGCTAGAGCCTCCTTTTATGTCCCCAGGTAGGCCACTGATAACTTAAATTGAAAGTATCAATTCTAATGACACAGGTAAAAAAAAAAATGGTTCCTGCAGAAAAGTCTTAGTCTTTCCTGTTTATGAACAAGATAGAGACTCTATCAAGACCATTTGTGACTTTAAATTACACTAATAATAAGTGATGATAGCTGACATTTATAAAATCTCACATTTTGTGCCAAATGTTGTTTCAATGAACTGATGATTATGAACTCCTTCCTTTCATCTAGCAAAAAGCATGGCTGTAGGTTCAGTTTCAGGTGCAAAAAGGGGACTTCTATCACTACTTTCTCACAATCACAGCTATTAGTTAGCAGAGGTGGGTTTGAACCCCTGGAATTGGGTTCAGGCTAACATGGAAAGGCTATTCCTTGTCTACCCATGTGTGTCTTTTCCCTGAGCACTTGGTATCTTTTTGAAATAAGTCAGATGTGGAGTGTTTTGTGTGTGTGGCTGCTGCCAAACATATAGTGAGTCAGGTCTCAGCATAAGTGACACTCAAGTTCATTTGCTCTGAGTAACTTATGTCTAGACTTATGTTTAGAACTTACATTCATAGTTTGTTAGGCCTCCTTCTGTGACTGGACTTTGGGAGGACAGTATCAAGTCTTTCTCCTAATGGGTGGTGGTGTTGCCTCCCTTAGTTTTTCTTGTGCAAAGATAGATCACTTCTATCCTCACGTCTGACTCCTTGGTGCTTCTGAATCTCCCTTCCAGTTGTCATGCCTGTCTTTTATAGGAATACGTGTCTTAGTGGTCTCACTCAAGACCATCTCTTCATATGGTCCCTGGAGTGTGCTAGAAGTGATTCCTGAGTGCAGAGTCAGGTGTAACCTCTGAGCACTGCCAATTGTGGCTGAAAGATCAAAACAAAAACAAAAAAATAAATTAATAAAAACCTACCATTGTACCTAGAATGTTTTGGCATCTCTGCAGAGATAAGTCATGAAACTGTGAAGTTGAGTCATTTGCATGCATAATCCTTTTTAAAAATATGGTAACATAATATTGGTATGAAAAAAATGGGCATATTTATTGGGAAGTTGAATAAGGGACTTCATTCAACTTCCTACCTTGTCCAACCCAGAGCAAATCTCATGATCTTTTCTACCTCTTTTCTATGTTTTGGCTCCTATATAGCATATTTTTGGAGAGAATACAATCAAGCAGGTTCAGGGGTCCAGGGCCATTCTCAGCAGAGTTTGGTTTATGCTAAGGACATTAGGTCCATGCCTTATGGAACTAGGATCACCAGAACTATATGTGAAAGTGCTCAGGGACCATGTGATTTTGGGGATTAAAATCAGGGCCTGTGCTCACTCAACCTGCACTTACACTAGAATCATTTTCCTATTTAAATATTAAATATCATATTCCCATTTAAATAATCTGGTGTTTTGAATGGGGAAGAGTTTGGCATGCATTTTGTTTTTAACTGGATATAGTTATAGTCTCAATAAGACTATTCCTTAAGCAGAATTAATTATCCAACAGAAGTAAGTAGAAAATGAATCATTGCAGAAAACAGCAATTTGAAGTAGGAATAAGAAGGAATGGAGAGTCCTTTTTGACAATAACTCCCCATCCCTATACACACTCCCTGCTATGACATCCTTATCTATAGCCAACTCTGCTCAGGGTTATGCTTAGCCTCTAATTCCTTTTCCATAAAGTAGATTTATGAGGATTGTGTTAGTGGACTATGTCACAGTTCTACATCCCAAGTATCTGCCTGTACCCCAGCAGGTGCCTTAGATATATATTTTCTCATTGTGCATAGAGGATAAGGATAGTCCATGTGAAAATATGTGACAGATTCTTACCTCCAGGCTGCTCTACCCTAAAGAGAATAGGCCCAGGTGATAGCTTGGTGACTTTAAGACTCATGTAAAGTCAGTTCAAACTCTTGCCCACCTGTTTACAGATGATTGTAACTAAACCAGTGCCTTTAATCTCTTGGGGAAGAATGAAAAAGGTCATGTAGTGGGCTTAATAATAATGAAAATAACCCAGAAAGTCTCTGGCCTCTTCCCATTTTCTCTTACTACTCATGTCCTTGCCTAAGTTCTGTTCTTGTACTTGGCTGTGCAGAAATCCAGCATCATTTTTCCCAATTGTTCTGGTCTCTACCATTTAGTTCCTTACCTGTTCAACTCAAGGAATGCTGCTGGAGTCACTTTGTGATAATGTAGTCCTATAGGCTTCTTCTCGGGTCATTTTACTTTCAAAGTAGGAGCATGAACATTCAGACCAGTGGTCTGTGATTTGTCATTAAAGTGAGGTTGCTTAAACAGAAATAAGCAGTTATTCATTCACTTCTTGTGAGCATATAGGCACTGCCTTTATCTTTGTGAGCCTCAGAAACTTCCAATTTTAACCTAAAGTTAAATTGAAAATGACACTTTATGAATATATTGGCAGCTATAAGCAGATAGTTGTTTTAGCAAAAATGCTTGCTTTCCTTTTCTTGCCTTTATATGTAAAAGAGACTGAAGTTCTCACTTCTATCAAGACCCTTAATATAGCCTCAGTTTGTTTTGGAGGGAGAGTTGGATGAGAAAGTATAGAGGGGTATAGTAAGTATTAAGGCAAAAGGGGACATATACCTCTATACACTCAGACCATATTGCTTAGTGATTTAGTCAATAATCCCAAATGGGACCTCAGGCAAAATATTTGTGAGACAAAGAACATCAATAACTTCCCAAGGTCATACAACTGAACACAGCAGAGCTGGGAATTGGACTTTGCAATAGCAGAAGTTTATGCTTTTCCTATCACACCATTATGCTTTCCTTAGAGTCTCTCAGGAACAATTGCTTCTGCAGGCCCCAGGGTTGAAAAGCAGCCAAGAATGGATTTGCCTGCTCCACTGTATGTTGGAAGGTTTCAGATTTCTTGATATATTCAGAAGCAGAAGCACAGATGATAGAAATCTATGTGCATTCCCCAGGCTGTTTGTGAATTTG
>PVKC010045435.1:0-11426 GCA_004027635.1 Crocidura indochinensis | reverse complement strand
ATATTTTCCTTAAAAACCAAAGATGTGTGAAACTATTCTGCATCTATCTCTCTCCCTCTGACTTATTTCACTCAGCATTATAGACTCCATGTACATCCATTTATATGAAAATTTCATGACTTCATCTCTCCTGACAGCTGCATAATATTCCATTGTGTATAAGAACCACAGTTTCTTTAGCCACTCGTCTGTTGAAGGGTGGATGTCATTCTTGCAATAATTTTCAGAGACAAAGAAAGGATGGTTGGAAGTTCCAGCTCACTTCATGAAGCTCACCACATAGAGTGATGAGAGCAGTTAGAGAAATAACTACACTGAGAACTGTCATAACAACGTGAATGAATGAGGGAAGTAGAAAGCTTGTCTAGAGTACAGGTGGGGGTGGGGTGGGGAGGAGGGAGATTTGGGACATTGGGGATGGGAATGTTGCACTGGTGAAAAGGGGTGTTCTTTACATGACTAAACCCAACCACAATCATGTTTGTAATCAAGGTGTTTAAATAAACATATGAACAAAAAAGAGTCTTTCTTATAGAAGACAAATGAGGAAGCAAGAAAAGCCTGTAAAATTCCAGGAAGCAAACCAGGAAGGTGGCAGGTGCTCCATAGCAGGAGGGAACCCCTTCACCCAGTGCCCCCAGGTTCATCTTGGCCAAGCCCCACATTACAGAGTCCCATGTCTGCAACCCCAAGCTGTGCCATACACCCTTGAATAAGTCCTTTCTGCCCATCACTGCATCTAGGAAAATAGGGGGGGGGGGTGAAGACAGGCTTAGAGTTTGGAAAAGGAATGATGGTATCAGTTAGGGATACAGAGAACAGTCTCATTCCTGAAGCGTGCACTGTTAGACTCTGTCCAGGGACTCGGCTCAGCTCACCCAAGTGAAGGGGGAACCTAGTGAGAGAAAGTGACTGTGAAATGAATGGTTTGTAATGAGTTTAGAGTGGGATGGATTGTGGCTTCATGGGGGGTCATACAGACCTTGATGAAATACTTAGAGGCTGGGTATGCTTGTGAAGCTCGGTTTAGATGTACCTAAAGAATGTGCTTTACATAGTACTTGCCATTCAGAGCAAGCAGCCAGAAGATTTTGCATCTGAGTAGCGGTGGTAATAGTGTGGCATGAAAGGTATAGGGTAGAGCAGTTATCACATGGGTTCTAGTGAAAGGAGCAAGGTGGATGCAAAAATAAGTTCAAGTTATGTGATGGTTAGAGATACAGAATGAATGTTGCCCTCCATGGAGAAAGGTGGCAGGGAGTTGGGATGTGAGGGGGACCCATATCCTAAGTTTTGCCTGAAGTATGAAAAGAAAAATTCAGAAAATGTGTTGGGGAGGTAAGAGGTCAACCTTGGCACATAGCATGTAGAGACCTCGAAGGAAAGGAGCTTTATAAGATAGGATAAAACAGAGAAAGAATAGTCAGACCGAAAGGCCTGAGAAAAGGAAAAACTGTATTTCTGAAAGTAGCACATCATTTCATTCCTCAATATCCTATCAAATATTTTCATAGAAAAAATTCTGCCATAAAGACTCCAAACTCTGAAAACTAATAGGCCCAACTCTGAAGGAAAAATTTGAATGATAGCTCTGGAAACTTAAATTTCCTTACAAATCAATTTACTAAAACAAAAATAATTTTCATAATGGGGGTAGGCAGATGAATTGAAAAACAGATATATTTGGGCTATTACACAATCTTTAATAAAATGTTTCTCCACTATAAACAGCTTGGAAAATACTACAATAGCAATGTAACCAAAAATGTGAGCTTGAAATAGTTTCCTGCATGGATGTGTATGCACATGTGTGGATATAACAATCTACATAAATGCAAGAAAAATGCAAGTGTATTACTGTAACAGAAAAAGAAATGAAATAAGGCACATCTCCCTGCTGTTAATGAGATGAGAAAGGTTTCTGGTGTCAGTAGGAACTCCCCAGGGATTACTCCTCTACCAAGAAAAGGCATTTTTTGAAGTATAATTAGTGTCTACACTCCATACACTGGGCAACTCCTCTCACATTAACCCTGGTGGACCCCTGCCCCCAAGTGGATGTGCAAAATTATGTTTCCCAAATATCTACTGTGATTGAAATTGGGGCCCAGACTATTGGATAACATGAAAAGTACCTTTGCTCGCCCTGCACTGGAATGCTCTCTGGGCACAGACCCAGGCACCACCCTGAGAAGCACATTCCTCATCAGTGGCAGTGAGACTTATAGCTGGTCATAGAGGAAGACCTTCCTTCACTTTCCCTAGCACTCCAGTCACATCCATGCAGCTCTAAGAAGGAGCGACGCTAACCCTTCCTACTGAAAACTGAGACATTCTATTTCCCAAAGCAATGATTTGCAACCCAAACATATTAATTTTGTTACAATTATTTCACTTTATGCATATCTACCGCATAGAAAGAGGAAATAAATGACTCTGTGCCCCAATTTTATCACAATAAGAAGAATTGAAAAACTTATTATCCCTGTCTTCTCTGGTGAGTTATGAACAAGTTCCCTTTCTGCAAAGAAAATTAAATTCCTGTTGCATCTGGAAATTCTTGCTAAGATATTTTATGACTATTGTTAGGAGGCTTAGAATAATGGAGGCAGTGTAAAAGTAAATATACTCTCTCCATTTTCTGTCTGTTTAATTGCTGAATTGTCCATTTTAGCACTACAGTTTCATGGTTTATTTAACTTCAATTCAGGAAACTGATGCTGAGGAGGACATGGACTAGTCACAATCATGCAATCCCTCCAAAATTGCCAAGAAAATATGAGCTCCTCTCAACTGCACCAGCCTTATATATTTTTATTTCCATAGCAGATATGCTGGCTAAATTTAGCACCTGTCCTACTCTTGTTATTGTGTGAGAAACAGTGTGGAGATAATAAAGAGAAATAACACCACTCTGTGGAGAATACTTAGAGAATTGTTGACAATATAAATTCTCCATCTTCCTCCTTGTTCTGCAAATCAAGGTTTCACCCAATTGAAAACATTTAGGATGTCTCTTTTCACTTGACTCCAAATGTACCATTTTCAATAACAAGAGTCATCGAATGAGGCCCTTCAGAACACAGGGATATTTGCCTGAGAGAAGGCACTGCTCTCTCTCCCTGGCATCATGAGTTTTGACCGGAGACTCCATCACTATACTAAGAACAACCTCCATTCTTTACTCAGCCACTCCATCTTCACAAAGAATGCAACATCTTACTCAGTCAAGGGACAAAATGCTTTCCAACAAGCCAAAGCAAAAAAATGCTTTGTAAGCATTTGCATTCTTGGATATTGTTAGGATTTGTGGTGATGCTTCCATTATATAGCCACTGGAAATAACTTGCTTTTCTTAGAAAATAAATTAACAGGGTCTGCATGAATTCACAGGGCCTGCAAGGAGCTTCTGATTGAATGTGGTCAGCACTCGCTAATCATTTTTTTATGTGCAAGCTTAGCTTTGATCTGAGATGGAAAAATCACCATCCTCAGTCTCAGGAGACACTTATTTTGTGCCTGGGGGTCAAGGAACACACAAAATAAAGTTCATTTAGGCCAGATGTATCACAAGTGACTTAATATTTGAAATGTACAGTGCACACTTTAGGAAACAAAACTGGGCACCGCATTTGAAAAAGTTGGTGGAGATGAATAGTACTTATGGCAGATCCAAGGGTAGCACAAGTTTGAAGGAGCTGAGGAGGGCTAGTTAGGGGGACCAAATGGGAATGGGATGTTGCAAAGGGATGCAGAACCAAGAAAAGCAAGTTCAAGACATATATTAGGAGCAACTTTATTTTTTTTCAAAGAATTAAAAATTAAGAGACTCCACAATAAAAAAGAAATGGACTAAAAATGAAAATGTGAAAATAAAATATTGACTCTGGGAAGATGAAGGATTTTCATTGAATAGATAGATAGATAGATAGATAGATAGATAGATAGATAGATAGATAGATAGATAGATAGATAGATAGATATGAAAAGCAAAAGTAGAATAGCTACAAATTTGGTAGTCCTATTTACAGAGATGGAAAAGTCCAAAGGAAAAACCTATGTGGGGAAATACTAGGGAGAGAAAATGAATGGGCCTGTTCTCAACATGATAATCTTTACTTCCTTGTAGCATATGTATCCATAGCAGATTGTCAAAAAGACTAAAATTTGCATCTAGGGATACAATTTCTGGATGTATTGATGAATCAAACATGGGGCTAGATGAGATTTCTGAGAAAAGTATCCCACAGAAAAGGAGGTAACGAGGGGAAGGAGTGTTATTTGAAAAGTGAACCTGGGACAGTGTGTGTTAAAGGATATTAAACTATGATAATGTAAATCAATGCAATGCCCATTTTTTGTTGGCCAGCACTTGCCAATGAAATTGTAGTTTTATTGATATTCAACTCAGTATGAAACAATTCAATGAGGTTTACAATTTTATTAAGAATTTCACAGCCTGCAGAATGTCCCTCTGGTGATAAAAAGTATTGGAATACGATTCTATGGTACTGATGGGGAAACTTCTATTTTCTTCTAACCTGATAGCAATAAATAAATTCTAGTACTAGTGTCATATGCTTGAAGTGCCAAGCAAAATTTTATCCATTGGGCATATTCTTATCCAAATGGTAATAATTTTTCATTGATCTGATAAGCTATTATTCTTCCTCAAAGATGTATCCAATTTCATTTTTGGTCTTTGTTTAAGCCAAAGAAATTGAGATGTGAAACCATGTTTTTAATGCTAAAAACAAGGAGGCAGAGTTCCCCTTTCTGTCACATTTATGAAGATAAAACAGTCATATATAAACAATAATGGTAGTTAGCAAAGAAGAGTCGCTATGACATGAATTATCACTGCCCCGGGCATGCTGTTGCAAATGGAATTGGCCTTGGGCAGAAACCTGGCCCTCTCTAACTATCTCACTCTCTGTGCAGGAGCTAGAGTCAGCTGACTGTGCATCATGGACACCAATGGCTTCAGGTCCTGAAACTCACAAAGTCCTCAAATCTTCAGGTGGGACTTCCTGGAATGCCTCAGGAATAAAAATAAATAAAACACACCTAAACAACATATCAAATATACAAATGAGTGTAACCTTTACTTTTTCCTTTTCTTGTTTTGTTTTAGCTGATCATACTCAGCAATGCTCAGCATTACTTCTACCTCTTCTCTCAGTAAGAAATTCTGGTAGTTCTCAGAGGATTGTATGGGGTGCCAGGGATGGAGACTGCGTCAAGCATCCTACCCTTGTACTATCTCTTCAGCCACAACTTGTGCATTCCTAAACTCTCTTGGAGAGGGTAGAATAAGTGTGATCACCTCCACACCCTGCAGTGTTTGCTATTAGAGGAAAGGGCATGATGTTCTGGTCCTCATGATGACATAGGTGGGATCTGCCCAAGATCTTATGGCCCTAAAAAGAAGAGAATCTCAGATTCAAGCATAACTTCTGTTTCCCTTTCTAGCCTAAGGCCTAGATTAGATTTGAGACTCTCACTGATGTCTAGGGCAACAATCAGAAAATGACACTCTCAGACAGTGACTGGATCACATAAAGACCATCTACTTTTGGCAGGCTCTGACTTAACAGAATTTTGTGAGAGGAACAGGTATGGACTCTTAGTGAAATAGGATCTCAGAACTAGTGAGAATCATGAATCTCTGCTAATGTCATCCAAGCCTTGGGAAAAATGTGTGACAGTGTATTTATTCTTGAATACATTTAATTTATGTCACCAAATATTTATCAAGCATTTACTGTGTGTGAAGAACTATTGCAAACAGAAGTGACAAGGCCTAAGGCAGTACAATTCTTGTTGTCTACTCTTTCAGAAGACTTCAAATGCCTGCAGAGTGCAAGAAAATTTCTCTCTCTTGGCTTCCTGTTAGGAGGCAGTTATTGACAGGGGCTAGAGACAGCAGGAAGTTTACTTGCTAAGGTTATTCCAGGACTGAGTTGTCTGGCCCTGGTTGATACACTTGGTATTTAAGAAGCAAATGAAGAATCATTTCAAATTCTCTCTAATTAATCTCTCTGTATCTAGAGATTTGAACTTGCATAGCCCTGAAATTTGTAAAAATAATAAAGGGAGTAAATTTAAAGTATACAAAGGACTATATTGGGATGTAAGCAAACTGAAACTCATCAGTTATACTGATCCCAAAACCAAGGCAACCTGAGTGGATGATCATTTTGCATAGCATTAATGAAGGAATATCAGTCTATCACTCTTGCCTTACACACAGAACTCACACTTAGCTTTTCCCAAAATAGAGACTTTGTCCTAGTTTCTTTTTCCCTTCACACACCCTTTATGAGATGTAGAAGACCCACCTAGACTTAATTAGCATCAGATAGTACTTTGATCTGTTACTCTGCTAGTACCTTCCACATGCACATTGAGCCCCTACAATAAAGATTGCAGTGGAAAGGTGGTTGGTTCACTCTCTGACTTGAGGATGAAGCCCCCAATGCCTTTTCTCTCCATTACAACTGTCTTGTTTGATTAATTCTCATGGTCACCCTACTTCAGATCCATTTTCCCAAGGTTGGATTATGGCAAGTAAGCCTTTATAAATCACAAGTTAATGTAAACCACCAATAAATCTCAAGTTAATGCAAATCACCAGTTAATCACAGGTTAGTGAAGGGTAGGTCTCTAGTGTCTTCTCCTTGCCCAAGGGTTGGCCCAAGCAAAAGTCAGGAACTGTGCTGAGTAAAGTTTTGGTTTCAACAAAATGCAAAGCCATGACTGGAGCAGATATCAAACCCAATTTTGTCAATTCTGTACAACATTTTTTATTTTTCAAACAGCATAGCAGATGTCAAGTTTCAATAACTTAGAACAAACACACACACACATAACTGCATTAGAGCAGTGAAAATATGACTAAGGTCAAGGATGGTTTATTAAGGATTCTCAATAATATGGACACTCAGAAGGGCTTCACTGTGATGAAGTTCTACAGTCATGGTTATCCTGGAAATATCTTATGAACCAGAAGCAGTTCCAATACTGGGACTTTTTCACTTGGTTTATCAAGCCTCGGAATTCAAATTATTTTTGTATTCATTTTACTTCTAAGAGACTCATTTGAAAACAAAAATCCCCAACATAATCCCACCATTACAAAGATAACAAGCTGTCGAAGTATAAAGAAAATAAATTACAGATATTTAAATATCACTAAAGTTAAAACATCCACTCTATATTCAAAGTAATATCTAGAAAATACCAGAATGAAAGAATCACTGTTGTATAAAAATGGACTGTTCTTCTTTCTGGGAAAAAATGTGATATTGGTCAACCATTTCAAATATATATCTATGCAACTACTTAATATGTTACTCAGAAAGGACAGAGCCTGATTCCTGCTGTGTGCTTTGGCACATGGCAGACATTGTAAGCTGCCTTTTCTCTTCACTACTGTGTTCTGGACCTTAAAACACCCGACCAGATTGTTTCCTGAGGGCACTTCTATAGAAGTGAGCTGTCCTTGCCCACAAAGGGCAGAACCAGGGGAGCAGGAAAGCTACACTTTGCCTTACAGTCAAACACATCTCCTAACCAATAACCCCCCCCAAAAAAAAACACATAGAAAAGACCACACTACAAGGGTGACAATGGGAGAAACAATGCAGCCAACATCATGCATAGCGAATGAAGATGGCAATTCTGATGACCCAAAAAGTGCCAATCACCTGTTTAGCCTTTCAAATAAGGAGTTTAGAGAGGAAATATAGGGGATCCCCATAGAAGTAAAAAACAAGGATCAACCTAAACGAACCATAAATAAGATAAGAATCAAGAGGATATGAAGATAGAAATCAGAAATCTCCAAACTGAAATAACAGAAATGAAAAACTTGATAGACAAAATGAAAAGCTCAATGGAAAGCCTTTTCAACAGGGTAACAATGACTGAGGTTAGAATCAGTGAGCTGGAAGATGAGATGCAGAACAACTCCATATAGCAGAAGATATTGAAAAAGATCCTTAAAGCAAATGATCAGACAATGAAAAAATTACTCAAAGAATGTGAAAAGATGAAAATAGAAGTCTTTGATAAACTAAACAGAAATAATATAAGAATCATTGGAATCCCAGAAGCTCAGGAAGAAAATCCCCAGGAAGAATCAACAGTCAAGGATATCATTTCAGAGAAACTCACAGAGCTAAAGACTGCATGTAACCAAATTCTGCATGCCTGAAAAGTACCAGATAAAAGAGACCTGAAGAAAAATCACCCCAAGACACATCCTAGTCATGATGATGAATCTCACAGACAGAAACAGAATACTGAAAGCAACAAGATCAAAAAGGAAAATTACATTCAAAGGAACATCCTTAAAATTTATAGCAGAACTGTCACAGAAAAATCCTCAAGGCCAGAAAACAGTGGTGGGATATAGTGATAAAACTCAATGAAATGAATGCTTCATCTAGAATACTGCACCCAGCCGGGCTCACTTTTAAGTTTGAATGAAGCATACATAGCTTCACAGATTAAAAAAAAAAAAACAGCTCAGAAACTTTATAGACGCAAAACCATCCTTAAAAATAAATAAATAGATAATAAAGGGGCCAGAGTGATGGCGCAAGGAGTAAGGCATCTGCCTTGTCTGCACTAGCCTAGGCAAGACTGCAGTTTGATCCCCCAGCATCCCATATGGTCCTCCAAACCAGGAGCGATTTCTGAAAGCACAGCCAGGAGTAACCTCTGAGTGTGACAGGGTGTGGCCTCAAAACCAAAAAATTTAAGAAAAAAAACGTGAAATGTCTATTTAATACAAAACAGACCAAGAGACTAAAAAACTCCTGTATAAAGATGACACTAAATTTCTTGACAATTATATCTCCAAATATCAATTAACTAAATGTACCAGTTCAGAGGCACAGAGTGGCAAAATGGATCAAAAAGCTAAATCCAACATTCTGCTGCCTACAAGAAACACATCTGAATAGTCAGCACAAGCATAGACTCAAAATCAAAGGTTGAAGGAAATCATCCAAGCAAACAAGCTTAAAATGTTGGAAAGGCCATATTAACATCAGATGACACAAACTTTAGACTCAGAAAAGTTATAAGGGACAAAGACAGACATTTCATAATAATCAAGGAATATGTACAGCAGGAAGAAATCACACTTCTAAACATATGCACACCCAATGAGGGGCCAGAAAAATATTTATACAATTGTTGGCAAATTTAAATAAGAATATTAATAACAACATAAAAATAGGGAGAGACCTCAACACTGCCCTGTTACCCTATTATAGGTCAAACAGGCTGAAACCCAACAATAATATACCAGCTCTAGGAGAAATGGAAGAAAGTGGACTAGAAGATATATATATGGCACTCCATCCCCAGAAAACTGGATACACATTCATCTCCAATGCATATGGGTCATTAACCAGGATAGACCACATTCTGGCCAATAAAAAATATCTCTATAAAATCAAGAGGATAGATATTGTACAAACCACCTTCTTAGACCACATGCACTGAAATTAAAAGTATATTACAAAAGGACACAGAAGAAGAACTTTAACACCTGAAATTAGGCAGTTCACTTTTGAACAATCAGTGGTTCAGAGATAAAATCAAAGAGGAAATCAAAACAGTCCCGGAAACAAATGCCAATGAAGACACAAATTATCAAAATGTATGTAACACCAAAAAAGCAGTATTATAAAGAAAATTTACAGTTTTTCAAGCACACATCAGAAAGGAAGAATGATCCAAATATAAGTAGGCAGAAGAAAATAACAAAGCTTAGAGCATAAATAAAGTGCAAATCCAAAAAGGAATCCAAAGAACCATGAAAGCAAAAGCTGGTTCTTTCAAAAAATAAACAAGAACGATAAACTACTAGCAAAACTCACAAAGAAAGGGAGGAAAAGAAACTTAATAAACTGGATTATAAATGAAAAAGAGGAAGCTCACTACAGATAGTACAGAGATTCAAAGGGACAACTTTGAGAAACACTATGCCACTAAACCTGAGAACTGGGAAGAAATGGATAAATTCTTGGACTCTTATAAACTTCCAAGGTTAAACCAGGATGATGTAGCATATCTAAAGACAACCATAACTATTGCAGAAATTAAAATGGTAATCAAAAGTCTTCCCCCAAAAAAAGTTCAGGCCTAGATGCATTCACTTCAGAATTCTTTCAAACCTTTTAAGAGGAACTACTACCAATCCTTTTCAGGCTCTTTCAGGACATAGAAAAAAGAGAAACAATCCCTAATAGATTTTATGAAGCTAAAATCATCCTGATACCAAAATCAGACAGAGATCCTAAAAAATAAAAAATATAGACCAATATTCCTGATGAACACAGATACAAAGATCCTAACAAAATCTTGCAAATAGGATCCAATGCCTCATCATGCACCATGACCACATAGGTTTTATTCCAGAAATGAACAGACATAAATCAATCAACATAATACACAATATCAACAAAAGAAAAATAAAAAACCATATGGACATATCAATAGATGTTGATAAATCACTCATGAATTCCAACACCCATTCATGATAAAAATTCACAGCAAGGTAAGAATGGAAGGAAAATTTCTCAGTCAAAGGCATCTACTACAAGTCAATAGCAAATATTATTCTCAATGGAGATAAGCTAAAAGCCTTCCGTCTAAAATCTGGTACAAGAAGGTTGCCATCTCTCACTAGTCCTTCACCATAATGCTCAAAATTCTTGCCATAGCAAGTAAACAAGAAAAAGATATCAAGGGCATCCAGATAGAAAAGGAAGAAGGCAACCTCTCACTTTTTGCTGATGACATGATACTATATTTAGAAACCCCTAAATACTGTACCAAAGAGCTTCTAGAAACAATAGATTCATATAGCAAAGTGTTAGGTTACAAAATTAACACACGAAATCTATGGCCTTCTTCTAATATTCAAATCATGATGAAGGAGAAATGGACCTCAAAAATAAATAATTCAATTCACATTATTGCTACACAAACTTAAATATATTGGAGTCAACTTAACTAAAGAGGTGAAGGTGCTATATAAAAAATTACAAAAAAAAATAATCAAGAAATAAAAGAGGACACAGGGAAATGGAGACCCATACCCTGTTCATGGATTGGGAGGATTAACATCACTAAAATGGCAATACTCCCCAAAGCATTGTACAGATTTAATGTAATTCCTCTAAGGATATTCATGACATTTTCCAAAGAAGTAGGTCAAACACTCCTAAAATTCATTTGGAATAATAAACAACCATGAATAGGTAGAAAAAAAAATCTTAGTAAAAAGAAGATGAGGGAGCCGGGAGGTGGCGCAGGAGGTAAGGTGCCTGCTGCATTGCCTAGGACACGGTTCGATCCCCCGGTTCCCATATGGTCCCCCGTGCCTGCCAGGAGCGACTTCTGAG
>PVKC010045434.1:0-11529 GCA_004027635.1 Crocidura indochinensis | reverse complement strand
TCAGCCCTTTAAATATACTGTGATGGGCTCCGTACATGTTCTTTTAATCTCACTTAGGTTCTTTTGTGGTGTCTGGAAGCTGTCAGCTCAGTGGTGGGTGATAAAATCAGGCCTCTGTAGCTAGATGTCTTGGTATTTGCACAGGTCATAGGATGGGGCCTAGGATGGACTTTTTATGGTTCTAAAAATTCTGTTCCATCACTGTTGTTTTAATCAGTGTTCTGTAGTTGGTGGTCTTGGTTTTTGCACTGATCCTAGGATGAAGCCTAGGATAGAATCTTTCATTATGTTTCCAGAAGATCTGCGCAGTTGCGGTTGTCTCAGTCAGACCTCTGAAATTAGAAATCTAGGTTGTTGTACAGATCTTAGGCCAAAGCCCAATTGGGTTCTTTTTTTTTACTGGTCCCAGGATAAGTTCTGCACAGTCATGGTTGTCACAGTCAGTCTTCTGTAGATAGTGATCTTGGCTTTTGCACAGATCAAAAGGATGACATGTCTTCTGATTTCATCTTGTCGTTAGGTGGTGAGATAAGACAACCTGCTCTTAGATCAAGTTTTGCCATTTCCTCATTGTCGAAGACCAAACAGTCATAATGAACATTAAGTATAAATAAAAAAATGATCAGATATATGGTAAACACCAAACTCAAAGCCAATGACAACAGACTCAATACTCAATCTACAACAAGCTTGACACAGAGGGGATCACTTATACTAGCAGCCTTAGGGATAATAAAGGGGGACATAGGATGCATGCAGGGAACAGGGGAGGAGGGAGGACAACATTGGTGGTGGGAATGCCCCTGATTCAATGTCACTATGTGCCTAATATATTACTGTGAAAGATATGTAATCCACTTTGGTCAAAATAAAAATTATTATAAAATTAAAAAAAAAGAATAGAAGCTAGCTTGTGATATTGGAAAAGGAATCACATTCCAAATGTTATTTCCTGGAAGTAGAAGCCCCACAAAAGCATCTGTCTGGGAATAGTGATTGAAATTCTACTAGGACTCACTAGCAAGGCATTTGTTCCTCCTTTATGCAAGTCTCTAATTACACATGATCCCAGTTCTTAAACAAATAAATAAAAACAAAGCTTTCATACATCAACACGGGGTCCATAATTCAGAAAAACATACTGTATTTTAGACCTTGCAATCAGTCATGGGGCCACTCTGAGCAGTGATATTTAACAACTGGACTGATAACTCAATGCCATGTTCTAGCTCTAACTGAATACCAGCTGAATACTAGCTGAATTTCTGACTGGGGTCCTGAGAGTCTCCAGGGTTTAATTTAGTGGTGATTAGGGAAACATGAAGTTCCATGGATCAAACTCAGGACCTTGATCACACCTGAGTCATTTTCCTTGTCCCAGTATTTTGTTAGATTTATATCTAAGCATTTCATTTATGAGTAACTTATGTAAATATTATGTTTTAAATTTCAAATTAAATCCCACTTGTACATTGTTGGTAAAAAGGAATGTGATTTGCCTTCTGTATATTAACCTTGTGTCCTGTACTATTCCTATAATTGCTTTTTAGTCCCAGGGTTTTTATTTTGATTCTCTCAGATTTCCTACATAGATAATTATGTCAACTGAAAGCAAAGAGCATTTTATTTCCTCCAAAGCAACCAGTCTATTTTTTTATTTATTTTTTCTTATGTTTTAGTACAACCTGATACTTTTTATGCAGTGTTGGAAAGGAGTAATGTGACTATACTTAGTTTTTCTTAACTTCACTTTGAAAATGTTTATTTCTCACAACTAAGTATAAAGCTAGCTAGAGATTGTTGATAGATATTCAAGTTAAGTAATATTCTCTCTATAGTTTATTGATCTAGTATTCTTTAATCATAAATGGGTATTAACTTTTATTAAATTCATTTTGTTGTTGTTATTTTTGGGTCACACATAAAGATGCCCAGAAGTTACTCCAGGCTTGGTACTCACTTCAGGCAGTGCTATGCAGATCATATGGGAGGCTGTGAATCAAATTCAGGATGTCCCTGTGCAGGCAAACACCTTGTAGCCTGTCCTATATCTGGCTCCTAAATGTTATGAAATTCTTCCCCTACATTATTTTATTGCTTATTTGTTTGGCTGCCACAACCAGTAATGCGAACCAAGGTTGGCCTCGTGCAAGGTAAACACCCTACTTGCTGTATTATCGTTCTATCATCATTTAATATGATCATGCAATTTTTTAACTTATGTTGTTGTGATTAATTATGTTAATTTATTTTCAAAGTTTGAATCAGCTTTGAATGACTTACTTACAGCCATCTTAGGCTGGTAGATGATTCTCTTAATAACCATTTGATTCCATTTTCTGTAGTATTTTTTTTTCTGTACTCCTTTGGATCTGATTCTGATATATTGTTCTATTAGTCTCATAAAATGAGATCGGAAATATCTCTCTTGCTTTTAGCATCCAAAGTACATCATTTACAATTTAAATAATTTTCCTTTAACTGTTTGACATATTTTAGAATTAGGAACTTTGTTTTAAGCTCAATAATTATTAATTAAACTTCACTTAAACTTAAATTGGAATAATGATCTTTTAGTTTGTAAATTTTTGATAAATTTGATCTTTCAACTACTTTGTATATTTATTTTAGCTAAAAGATATACCAAAATGTTGTATATAATATTTATCCATTTAATGCCTACAGTGTCTATAAGGATATTCTCTCTTTAACTGTTAATTATAAATTTGCATCTTTATTTTTCCTAAAATGGCTAGAACAATTTGGATTTTACATTTATCCTTTGAAATAAAGTTTTAAGTAACACTAATTTTCTCAATTGGTTTTGCTTTCAGTTTTATTCTACTCTAAGTTTCAATAATTCTGTCCTGTTGAAACTGGATTTAATTCACTCACTATATATATATATATATATATTTTTTTTTTAATTTTCTGTAGATGGAAACAGGTGAGTTATTTGAAACATTTACTCATCAAAAATATGCTATAAGTTTTCTGCTAAGTATAGGTGATATAATGTACACATTATAGATAACTTATGTTCTCATCAACATTATTTTAAATTTTCTTCAATATAACGTATTACTTTTTATTTATATGACATGGTAATTTAGAATTATGTTGATATTTTCCTTCTTCTTATGGTTTTGGATTTCAAGTTTTCTTTCTGTTCCAAATTGTAGTTTTATTCCATTGCTGCCCAAAGAAAAACAAGTGTGATTTTCTTATTTTCTTTTTTTTTTGGGGGGGGCATACCTGGTGCTTAGGGCATACTCTTGAATCCATACCAGGAATCACCTGGTGTGCTCAGGTAACTATTCTGAGTGTGGAGCATTGAACCCAAGTCTACCTTGTAAAAGTTAAACACCATACCCACTGTACTATCTTTCTAGCCGACACTATATAATTTCTTTTTTTTTTTTTTTTTTTTTTTTTTTTTTGGTCTTTGGGTCACACCCGGTGACGCTCAGGGGTTACTCCTGGCTATTCGCTCAGAAGTCGCTCCTGGCAGGCATGGGGGACCATATGGGGAACCGGGAGATCGAACCGAACCGCATTCCGTCCTAGGTTAGCTCAGGCACCTTACCTCCAGCGCCACCACCTGGTCCCAATATATAATTTCTTTTAAAAAAAAGTTAATATATGGTCTCTGGCCTAGCATGTGGAATATGTTAATAGACATGCCATTTTATTTTGATAAGGTTATGCACTCTGCTATTATTGCATGGAGTTTTATATAGATATCTATTGTATCCAATGTTTTATGTCATTATTATGTATATCTATATTATCACTGAATTTTTACCTGTTTGTATATATGTTATGCTTAACAATAGTATGCTTTATATGAACATGAGGAACAATAATGAGGATTATGTTAAATTGCTAGCTTAGGTTTTGCTGAGGAAGAATGGCAGGGGGGAGAGAAAGAGCAGAAAATAAAAGTGAGGCATGAGAAAATGAGAAGTAATAAGAAAAGAGCATTAAAATATGTGCAAGTTTTATAAGGATTGTTTTAAGATTAATTTTTGCTGCATTAGGCATATAGAATGCTAAACCATTTTAAATTCATCTGGTATAATTTATTCTTTAATAACAGTTACAGTATCTATATAGTGAGACATAAAAATTGATTTAAATACATTGGACAAAGATTTTACGTGTAGATTGTTGTTTGAAAAAAATCTGAAAATATTCATGTTCAATTTGAAACTACAATTGAGTTCCTGAAGAAACTATGAAGTATTTCAGATGGTATCTAGTCTGAAAATGAAATTAATGTGAAACAATTGTTTTCTTGAGATATTCTGGAAGCTGTGAGAGAAAAAAACATGCAAGAGCACACACACCTTTATGTAAAGTTTCTATTTTGAATAGGTATGTCATGTCTGCAAGGATTTTTCCATTGTTTAAAGTATAGGTTTTCCCCCCCCCTCTGTCTCTCTCTCTCTTTCTCTCTCTGTCCCTCCCTCTCTCTCTTGCCTCTTACAGTAATGCTACTAGAAGGCACACTTGAGATTGCACATAATGCCTGATGAAATGGTAATCTGTGAGTTAAAGAACAATCATAATTTGCTAATTTTTCTAAAATGCACTTATAAATCCCTTCACATTAATCTCTGTGATTCATAAAGAATGGAGCAGGCTGGCAAAGTTTAAAAGATTGAAAATGATGCTGGTGGCCTTCTGCAAAATCTGATTACAGCTTTGATGATTGATAACTTGCCATTAGCACAGAGCAGGGAAAAGCCTAGAAATTGAACCAAGTAAATCAAGCAAAATCTTTCTAGTTTATAGTGAACACTTAGGCATTATTCAAAAATGTTTTAACCAAGATTTCATTTTCTGTAAATATATGTTGCCTTTGAATATGAAGCTTTCATATCAGTAACTTCCCTGAACTATAGTTTTTTCTTATCTTCAGGAATTTTCAACTTGCCTTGCTCTTTTCTCCATATTTCAAGTCTCAAGTGATGTATTCTATTTGGATTCCTGTTTTCATTTGGTAAATTCTAAGGAATGTATGTGCTGTAGCTGAGGAAAGGTGAACTTTGGAGGAATTCAGATTTCAGAAAAGAAATATATCTTGCTTGGAATCATTCTTTCATTAGATCAATGTCCTACCTATGTCAATTGGACATATAGTTAAAGTTTCTCACCTGCTCGTTGGTTAGAGCATTATTTCATTAGATATATTTTCATATTTCTCTTTAGCATCATAGACTACAAAAGATAATTTGTGGTATACTCCAACAGCAAATGGAGTTCTTCCAAAGAGGTGTAATCATAGAATTGTTCTCCTGGTAGAATTTATTGCCAAATAATAAATAACATATAATAATTAAATGTATGAGCTCTATAGATATTGAGAAAATACTAATATAAATTTATATGTCAAAGATATTAAGAGGAGCCTACTGTAAATACCCAGGAGAGAGAAGAGAGGATAGAGGAAATAGGGAAAAAGAGGAGAGAGACTAAATATCTTTTAATCTCACCTTAAGTTTTTTTAGTTTCTTTTCTTATATTAATATCTTTATTTAAACACCTTGATTACAAACTTGTAGTTGGGTTTCAGTCATGTAAAGAATACACCGTCACTAGTGCAACATTTCCACCACCACTGTCCCAAATCTCCCTCCCCCCCACCTGTATACTAGACAGGATTTACACTTCCCTTATTTATTCACATTGTTATGATAGTTCTCACTGTAGTTATTTCTTTAACTGCACTCATCACTCTTTGTGGTGAGCTTCATGCCATGAAACTTTCAGCCCTCCTCTTTTGTTTTTGAGGATTATTGCAAAAATGTCTTTTATTTTCTTAAAACCCATAGATGAGTGAGACTATTCTGCATCTCTCTCTCTTTCTCTCTCTCTCTCTGACTTATTTCACTCAGCATGGTAGAGTCCATGTACATCCATGTATAGGAAAATTTCATGACTTCATCTCTCCTGACGGCTGCATAATATTCCATTGGATATATGTACCATAGTTTCTTTAGCCATTCGTCTGTTGAAGGGCATCTTGGTTGTTTCTAGAGTCTGGCTATTGTAAATAGCACAGCAATGAATATAGGTGTGAGGAAGGGATTTTTGTATTGTATTTTTGTGTTCCTAGGTTATATCTTTAGGAGTGGTATAGCTGGATGGTATGGGAGCTCAATTTCAGGTTTTGTAGGAATCTCCATATAGCTTTCCATAAAGGTTGGACTAGACAGCATTCCCACCAGCAGTGAGTAAGAGTTTCTTTCTCTCCACGTCCCTGCCAGCACTGCTTGTTCTCATTCTTTGTGATTTGCGCCAATCTTTGTGGCATGAGATGGTACCTCATAGTTGTTTTGATTTGCATCTCACTGTTTGCAGATGACATCTAGTCCCATCAAAAAATGGGGAGAAGAAATGAACAGACACATTGATAAGAAGAAATACAAATGGCCAAAAGGCACATGAAAAAATGCTCCACCTCACTAATCATCAGGGAGATGCCTTAAGTTTGAAGTCTGCAGCTGCCTGGCGATTATCTGAGAGAGATACCATATTTTCCAGCGTATAAGATGACTTTTGAAACAAAAAAAAAGTCAACCAAAAATTAGGGGTCGTCTTATACGCCGAGTATATCCCGAAACATGTTTCAATATGCGGCTAAATGAAAATTGTCTGAATATTGCCACAAAATTAATTTCCCAACTCGATCCTGCACCAATCACTGCAAGGCTGCACCGACCCCCTCTCTAACTCGGCCAATCCAAGCAGGCTTTTGATGCATGCAATTTAGATAATGTTCTGTACCCGAATCTACACTGTAAAAAGCCTTCCAAAGAGGTGTAAACATAGAATTGTTCTCCTGGTAGAATTTATTGCCAAATAATAAATAACATATAATGATTAAATGTATGAGCTCTATAGATATTGGCCAGAGTCAGAGAGGAAGTCTATTCCAGTATACCCTTTGAACCTTTGCTTGTTTTGATTGGCTCACTGTGGTACATACAGTTGTAGCACAGGAACATTCTGTCTGATACAGTGAATATAGGCCTAAACCTATGTTTTAACTGCAAAATTAGGAGGTCATCTTATACGCCAGCAAATACGGTAGGTAGATGTAATTCTCAGACCAGAGGGACCTTGGGAGACCTGAATATCTGGATTTGAGAGATGATAGGAATAAATATGAAGCAGGCAGCTTCTTGCTGATGTTTTGTCTTAGGTCTGAGACCGGGGGCCTGGGCCTTTAGCCCACCACAGGCCATCAGACATAACTCTGGTCTTTACTTTGAGCCCCCAATAGCTACCAGACTTTCCTTTTTATATTTTGGGGGCAATTTTCCATTGCAGGGGACATGTCCAAGGGGTATGTCCAGGTCCAACTGAAATTACAGGTAGGCTGTCATCCCTCTTTAAAGGTACATTGACTAATTTCCTTAAAGATACATTGACTGACCTTTAAATACATCAACAAATTGCTTTGACTTTATTAGCTAAACCAATATTTATAAACATTGCTAATAAATATTTGCTGTCTAAACTGTGTGCCAATATAAAAATAATTTTCTACATGTCATAATTAATGAGAATTTACTACACACCAACATGTTATATCAATACTCACAAAGCATCTGTACTGTTACTCTGTAAGATTCTTTGAAAGTAGAGCTACTTTCTATTGTTTCATAGCCTTCAAGTTACTGAGATGGTTTTATATTTGATTCCTATTGCTGGTGTGAAAAATTACCATAATCTTGATTATTTTAAAGTAACACAAATGTATTACCTTAGAGTTTTGAAGGTTAGCAGAACAAAATTGATATTATTAGGTTAAAAGATTAAAAATTTATAGGGCTATATTCCTTCTGGACACTGAAGAGGAAAAATTTTCATTACCTTTACAAGTTTCTAGATTTATGATTTGGGGTGTGTGACTCCTCACAACCTTCCAAACAGCGATTGCCTATTGAGTCTCTCCTGTTACAACACTGGATTTCATTTTCACACGATTCCTCTTTCTTTTGCTTCTAAGGTCTTTGAGCAACCCAGATAAATCCAGAATAATTATCTTCCTTAAGACTGCTTAGTTTATGGGACCAGAGCAGTGGTGTGAGCAATAGGATGTTTGCCTTGCACACATTAACTTAGGATGAACCATGGTTTGACCCTCCAGTGTCCCATATGGTCCCCCAAGCCAGGAGCAATTTCTGAGCGCATAGCCAGGAGTAAACCTTGAGTATCAAAGGGTGTGGCCCCAAAACCAAATCAATCAAACAAACAAAATGACTGTTTAGTTTAACTATTACCAAAAATAAAAAAAAACCACAACAATTTATTTCTATGTCAAATAACGGTTTGACAAGTTCCAGATATTATAAGATGAGCATCCTGAAAGATCATTATTCTATCCACTACTTGTAATCATGCAAGGAATAAAGAATCACTGAGACAACATCTGAAATTTTATTTAGTTTTCATTCCTCAAGAGGTAAGTCAATCAGCACCATTTAATCTAAAGCAGCTTCAAGGTGTTCAGAGAGACATGTTTTGAACCAAATCAAAGGCTAATTTACTTACTGCAGTTCTGTTTATGGGATTCTAGTTTACAGGAAAAGATAAACTGCTGGTGTAGGTTAAGTTAGATTGAGAAAATTCCCTTTCTACAATAGTTTCATGGTTTTTATTCCGTATGGATAAGTGTTTATATTTTCAAAATGCATGGGAAATAATAGCACTCCATTTATGTCTCTTATGAAAATGAGACACTCATAGTTTCAAGTAAATTGGTGGATAGATTCATATTGCAACTCATACCATGCTAGTTTCTCTGTAAGAATCTCAGTTCACATTAAAAATTAGACTACAGTAATAGCCATGCAATCACTTTGTAAATATATTAGTCTTCCAGGTCAGAATGTTCAGCTAAGCTTATTTTTCCTCAAAATGCTTCACTCTATTGTCGTTCAAACCTTTTCATTTCTATTGTATAAAAGCTTACCCACTATATACCATTAGGCTTTTCCCAACAGAATTATTAAACTGTCACTGTACTCTAAAGGGACTTTAGTCTGTTGTTTATTTTGTTTTGCTGCATATTTATGCTTTAATGAAGAACAAAAGAATCTCTATAGATGACCTGGAAAAAGATGTATGTTTGTGGAAAGATCCCTGGATATCCCACACTCCATCCCAACTTCAAACAGGATATGTTAGTATTAATTGATATATTCTAGATATTTCATTGTCAGGTTGTGTAAGATCTGCATTTCTTTTTTTTTGTTTGTTTGTTTTTGTTTTTTATTTTGTTTTGGGGTCACACCCGGCAGTGCTCAGGGGTTACTCCTGGCTCCATGCTCAGAAATTGCTCCTGGCAGGCACGGGGGACCATATGGGGCACCGGGATTCGAACTGATGACCTTTTGCATGAAAGGCAAACGCCTTACCTCCATGCTATCTCCCGGGCCCCTAGATCTGCATTTCAAGTTACATTGGAGGTTTAATCACACACACTTCCGTTTCTCCCAATTCATTTATACAATCAATCTGAAGACCAAAATCCTCACACAGTTTTGTTTCTAATATTTCGCACCTGTTCTTTTGCTTAGTCACTGGATTTCAGTGTTGGTGGTGCAGTTATTAGAATAGCTGCCTTCCAAGTCCTCTGTCCTGAAGGACAAACCCATATTTTATTTTCAGTGCAGGGGTGTACCTGATCACCTCAAGGAAGCATGATCTCTCCCTCTGGAACACTAAGTAGGATATTTTATCATACATTTATTGTCTGTTTTTGTGATATCCCCAGCAATGTGCATAAATACTGGCAGGCTGTGAATGTATAATATATAATGAAATATAGAAGGCAAGAAAATATGAAAAAAATATAGGCAGAAAAAAAGGCTATGGGAGAAACAATTTCATGCATGTTTTGTGATTTAGCTTTTTATATGAAAATACATTTTCCTACCTAATTTAAAGAAAACAACTGGTAATGTTTGGTGAAATGATGAAAATATGATTATTTTATTTTATGTAGTCTTCAAAACAATATTTTTAACTTTTACCAAAGAGAAACTAGAATATTAGGGAATAAAATAGTATCATGTAATAGCAGAACTTGAATTCAAATTTCAATTTGATCTTGTTTTATGCCTTACTTAGGTTATCCTAAAACTAGACGTTGATTTCTAAATATCACAAATTATCTGGTAGATATCAATGCTCATTTCAAATATTATCAATGAGTATGTTAAGTATTTAATGCCCTATAAATGATGAGATCAATTTTATTTGACGGTCATACTCTTAATTCCACTCTAAAAATCATCATTCTAGAGATATGCCTTGTTCTCAAACCTAGATAACAAGACCATCTTAATTTCAGTTCTAATTTTATCATGAACCAATTGTTTCATTGTAGTTAATGTATCTTCTGTGTTTTAGTCTTTTCACTGGTTATAGAAGAGGTTGTGTTTATTTCAGAAGGTTATTAGGAAGATTAAGCACACTTGGCTCAGTATCTAGACTCCAGCAATGACTAACATTTATTGAGTGCTGGATACTACTATCTCTACTTCCACCAACATTTATTAGGTTGACAATATATATCAGGCATTGTACTGGCATTCTCACTATAAACCTTCTAACAGTACCATAAACAAGGTACTATTACTGTTGCTCTTTATAGATGAAGGATCTAAAGCAGACTAGAATTGCTTGCCCAAGGTCACTCAGATAGTAAATGAAAGAGCTGCACTTATACCAGGTCTTGTCTGACTCCATAATTAAAATCACTAGAACTCAACGGATAATATTGACCTTAATTGGTCTTAATGTGTTTTTGCTTTTTTTCCCTTGTGCTTAGCATTCAGTCTAGTAAATATTATGGTTGACAATTCTCTTCTATTTTCTTCATTATTTTGATTGATTTATTATTTGGTTATTCCTAGGGAAAAATCTAATAGTCCTGTTGTTTTCAGATCTAAAATTTCAGCAAACTGAAGTTACTAGAGTATCTTTAAGTTAGTTTTGAATGTTATTCCTCTATATCTTTTCTCTCTCTCCCACATTCTGAATTTTTCACTCTGTGATAAAATTATTCAATTGCAATAAGTATTCTTTGGTTTATGTGTTAATTTATGTAAAATAGTACTACTGATAGAATCACATTTTTTCCCCTATTACAAGTAGTAACTTTAAAAAATGAGCACTCCTGACAGCTATAGGCCAAGTTAAACTACTATGAAAATGTAAATTGGGCTGATTCTACTACTCTGAGACATCTTTGATTTCTTAGGAAGCAACTAGTGATATGGATACAAAGTGATCCATATTAATTAGGAAGTTATATTTTCAGAATTAAAAAAGTGAATCAATTAATCATTCTTTTTTTCTTATCTTTTGTTTGTTTTTGAACCATACCCAGTGCACTCATGGTTTACTCCTGGTTCTATGCTCAGAAATCACTCCTGGCAGACTGGGGGATCATATGAGATGCTGAGAATGGAACCCAGGTCTGTACTGGGTCTGCCGCATGCAAAGCAA
>PVKC010045433.1:0-11414 GCA_004027635.1 Crocidura indochinensis | reverse complement strand
TGTTATTTTAATCTGTCTTCTGTGGTTGGTGGTCTTGGTCTTTGCGCTGATCCTAGGGTGGAGCCCAGGCTAGCATCTTTCGTTATGGTTCCAGAAGACACACACCATTGCAATCGTCTCAGACGGACATTTAGAACTGGAGATCATGGTTGTTGTGCAGGTCTTAGCTCGAACCCTAGACTAGGGCTTTTTTATTGGTCACAGGATACATACAGTCCAGTTGTGGTTCTATCAGCCAGTCATCTGTAAAACGCCATCTTGGCTTTTGGACAGACCAAGGGGTGAAAAGTCTTATTGCCAGCTAGAGGGGTAGGATAACCTGATCTTAGGTCAAGTTGTTCTCATTTTCCTCGTCAGGATATCATATTAGAGCTGGCACTTGTTGGTGTCTGATCAGCACTAAGGATGTCCCAGATGGGATTTGTTTCCTGTAGCTGTCATGAAGAACTGTGTCGTTTCTATGTCTGGGATCCAGGGTTCAGGGCTGGACAGATGGTGTCTAATCAACTGGGGTCCAAGTTGAGTCCACGTGACATATTTTCCAGGTGGGAAATGTCCCTGTATTGTAAACAAGTATGAGTTCTTATCCCTAGTAGATAACAGCTCCTTTTAATACGTAAGGTTTTCCCTTTATTAGTGTGTCTTTGCAGGGGGAAGTGGTGCTATATTATATTTATATTGCCAGTGCATTTGGGGTTGGAAGAAAAAAAAATGGAAGCAGGTCCCACACCCAAGAAAGATAAAAATAGAAGTAAAAATATATGTGCTTATATATATAGACATACATACATATATATATATATGAGGAATAAGGATTTAAAAAAATGAAATAACAAAGTAAAGGGACAAATATATATATATATATATATATATATGAGGAATAAGGATTTTAAAAATGAAATAACAAAGTAATTAAAGGAACAAAATATATATATATATATGTGAGGAATAAGGATTTTAAAAAATGAAATAACAAAGTAATTAAAGGGACAAAATGATTCTATAAACTATCTTACATTTGGGGAAAAGTAGGTAGAGAGATAATGCAATGCAGGTCTTATACTTATGATGGAAGGACAGGTTTCCCCATTGTCTTTTGAGATTTCCTTGTGGTGTGTAGGTTCCCGGGCACCTTTTCATCACACAACTTGAATTTCTTGAGATTGGCAAAAGTTTTGCAGCAGGGAAGTCTTAGGAAGAATTCTTGCTTTGGGGGTACTATTAGAGATAAGTCTGGTTTCAAGTAACAGTCCACATAAGGTAGAGTTGGTAAGGACGGCTGTGCAGCTTGAGTCAGAGGGGAGTTGGTTGCCTTTTCTTGTCAGGGACGAGGTGTGGGTTTAACTGGGTGGCCCTTCGGTTGGGTGCTGGGCACTGGTTCGTTGGGATAGGAGGTACGTCTTGATGCCTAATAGATTGAGAACTGAGGGTGAAGGGTTTTAATAAAGTGGGAAATCTGGATGGGATTGAGGAGGTAAGGGATAGCCGAATTTCCAAAGGGGGGAAAGGAAAAGTATATGGAAGGGGCAGGAAAGAAGAAAAGAGAAGATACATTAAAAAATAAAAAGAGGGGGGCCCGGGAGATAGCATGGAGGTAAGGCGTTTGCCTTTCATGCAAAAGGACATCGGTTCGAATCCCGGTGCCCCATATGGTCCCCCGTGCCTGCCAGGAGCAATTTCTGAGCATAGAGCCAGGAGTAACCCCTGAGCACTGCCGGGTGTGACCCAAAAACCAAAAAAAATAAAAAATAAAAAAAAAAGAGAAGAAGAAAGAAGAAAAAACGAAGGCAGTGAGAAGAGAGGAGGGAGGGGCAAGGGAATGCTAGTTTGCTTGAATGTGTTCAATAAGTAAGGCCTGTAGAATGAGTCTGTAGGTCACAGTTGCTGCTTCGATATTCTGGCTGGTCACGTGTTTCAAACCCTAAAAGGAGGTATAACCTAGAGATAAAGTGTATGTTAATGAGTTTTCTCGGAACATTCTCTTAGTGCTAGTTGGGTATGGTATCTTGTGTGACTAGGCCCCGAGATGCCATCTTAGTTTGTCCGAACTTTGTATCCAAGAACGCCTGTGGACAGAAAAGTTGAGAGGTTATTTCAAATATAGTAAGATTAAGGCATTAGAACCTATTGTTATGGGATACTTTCGTTGAGGTCAGTGATTTCCCATGGTATTCTTTACCTGTAATCCTGTATAAGATCCCTAAGGGATTATTATGAGCCTTTGTAGTAGAAGGCTGGTTACTTACCTGTTCTCTCTCTACTGCAGTTTCTACTGTTGCTGGTTTCTTTGTGGTACAATGTATAGTCTAGAGTTTGTGTTGTTCTTCTTTCATGAGTTTTGGGCACTGCTCCTCGGTGTATGTTGGCTGTTACGGTGTTTGTAGTTTCTACCCTGATAAACCCTGTTATTTGATTGCTGAGTATTTGTTATATATAAGGTGTATGTTCTAGGTGTTTCAGAATAGTGCTATCATTCTGTGTTTATCCTTCATCTTCTGACTTACTTCGTTTAACATAATATGTTCTAGGTCCAATCACGTTGCCGCAAAGTCCATGATTGTATCATTTCTGACTGCCATGTAGTATTCCATTGTGTATAGACACCACATCTTAATGATCCACTCATCTGATGTTGGACATCGAGGTTGGTTCCAGGACTTGGCTATTATACTTAGTGCTGCGATAAATAGTGGGGTGCACACATACTTAGGGATGAATGTCCTTCCAACTTGGGGGTAGATACCTAGGACAGCAATTGCTGGGTCAAATGGCAGCTCAATTCTGAGTTTCTTGAGCACTCTCCAGACTGTTCTCCATAGGGGTTGGACTAGGGGGCATTCCCACCAGCAGTGGATGAGGGTGCCTTTCATACCGCATCCCCGCCAACAGAGGTCGTTCCCATTATTTTTGAAGTGAGCCATTCTCACTGGTGTAAGGTGGCACCTCATTGTTGTTTTGATTTGGATTTCTCTGATGATGAATGAAGGTGAGCATGTTTTCATGTGTTTGTTGGCCATCTTTCGGTCTTCTTCCGAGATGTGTCTATTCATTTCATCTTCCCATTTATTTATGGCTTTATTTGGTTTTTGGGGGCTCAGCTTTCTGAGTGTTTTGTTTATTCTGGATATCAGCCCTTTATCTGATATGTTGAGTGAAAAGATTTTTTTCCAGTCAGTTACCTCTAGGGGCCGAAGAGATAGCATGGAGGTAAGGTGTTGGCCTTTCATGCAGAAGGTTGGTGGTTCGAATCTGGCATCCCATATGGTCCCCTGAGCCTGCCAGGAGCAATTTCTGAGCGTAGAGCCAGGAGTAACCCCTGAGCACTGCCGGGTGTGACTCAAAAAACAAAAAAATTATATATGTATACTTCTAGAAAAAATTGTAAGTTTGACATTTTAATAAAAATTTATGGAATTTTCACCTATGTAGAACTATTTTGCAAACAATAATATAAAAGTCATTGAGATAGGGAAAAATTAGTATATATCAGAAATGCAAGTGCACCAAAAAAGGCCAGTGAAAGAGTAAAAAAAAATGCTAAATGAAAAAACAAACCGCTTTTATCTCTCATTAATATGAGAGAAAAATTTAATTTACAAAACCAAAGCATATAGAACCATTTTCTTACATATGTATATTTATTGAAATATAAAATTGCAAGAGCTGGATGGGTGGCTTCAACAGTAGGGTGTTTGCCTTGCACAGGCTAACCTAAGATGAACTGCTGTTCAATTTCAATCATCCAATATGGTCCCTAAGCCAGGACTGATTTCTGAACGCATAGCCAGGTGCACAGGCTAACCTAAGATGAACTGCCGTTCGATTTCAATCATCCAATATGGTCCCCCAAGCCAGGACCGATTTTTGAATGCATAGCCAGGAGTAACCCTTGAGCTTCACTGGGTGTGGCCCCAGTGAATATATACGTAACATAACACTAATAAATGTTATATACAAAAATGCTAATATATAAAAGTAAAACACAATACAAATACTGAAGTACTGGGGCCCGGGAGATAGCCTGGAGGTAAGTACTGAGGAAGAATTATAATTTGGTATTATAATGTAACAATTTTATCCTTGCAGTAGTAGTGTTATATGAAAAAGGATTGGGTTAACTGCAATTGTGTACTATCAACTCCAGGAAAAGATCTACATACATTTAAAAAAGAAATTGAGCTTAATCTTTGCTTATTTCCCAACCTTTGGAGCTGTGATTATTCTCATGACTAATATCTTGTCTAGCATTCCCAGGATCTTTTAGGAACCATAAGTAGATATCCCTCTGTAAAATAACAGCAAATGGTCAAAGTAACAGAACTGCAGATCTTTTATTTAGAAGTGAGCTGGGGCCAGATCCATAGCAGAGCGGTAGGGTGTTTGTCTTGCACGGACCTGGGTTCGATCCGAGGCATCCCGTATGGTTCCCTAAACCAGGAGCGATTTCTGAACACATAGGCAGGAGTAACCCCTGAGCGTCACAAGGTGTGCCCCCCCCCTAAAGAAAAAACTGAGCTTAAATGGGTGGTTGTCTGAAGGGGTCTTTGGGACACTGGGTAGAAGGCATCATCAGGTCCTCTAGTGATGGGTTTGGTCTTGGAATGTTGTATGAGTTAAAAGTATTAGTAACAATATTATAAATTCCCATGTTATTATAAAATTGTTTAAAAATAAACTAATCTGGATCAAAACAATAATTTAATAAAAATATGAAATTTAGAAATATAGGTAAATGTAAATGTAATAAATTTTATCTTCTCAAATATAAGGAACCTACTATTTTTCCAATAAAAAGGTTGGTTAAATTGGATAATAACTCCAATTATCTTACAAATTAAAAATATTTTAATTTGAGGGGGGATCAGAGGTGGTAGTTTAGGTAAGAAACAAACAACCAACCAGCCATCACCATATATGATGCGCTCAATATTTTCAGGAGTGATCTCTGAGCAGAGTCAGGTGTAAACAGACCAAAAATGAAAGTCTTCTTTTATAGTTTTCAAGGTATGCACAAGGTTTATTTTTTATACTGCAAAACCAAATTCTTCTTAAAGATGGTGTTGAGAAGTCCAAATTGTTGTGAGAGTTGTCTCATATAACACTTACCTTCTTAACATGATACATTTGAAACAGTAGTTGTATGGCTGGAGGTATAATATAGTATGTAGAATGTTTACCTTGCATATAGCCAACATGTATTAGATCCATGTCACTTTATAGGAGATTCACTAGAAAATATCACTGAGTGCAGATGCAGGAGTAAATCTTGACTACTACTGGGTTTTGCCTGAATAAACAAAAACAAAAAACATCAGTTGTAACAATTGATATGGTAAATTTTTTCATCATTTGAATATATCTTAATATTAATTGGCTGGAGAGATAGTAAAGTAGGTAAAGTGTTTGTCTTGTATGTTACCTGAGATCAATCCCTGCCTTCTCATATGGTTTTCAAGCATGCTAGGAGTCAACTGTGAGGACAGAGCAAGTAGAGGAGTCTGAGCACCAACTGGTGTGATCCCAAACCTAAAAAAGGATAATGTTTTCTGGGGCCAGAGTGATAGTGCAGTGGTAGAGTGTTTGCCTTGCACGCAGTTGACCCAGGTTTAATAGGTTTAATGTCCTATGTCCCATTTGGTCCCTCAAGCCAGGAGTGATTTCTGAGCTCATAGTCAGAAGTAAACCTGAGAATCACCGGGTGTGGCCAAAACTAACCAACCAACCAATAAACCAATTAAGCAAACAAACAACCCTATTAAAAAGGATAATGTTTTCTATATTTTATAAACATATATACTTTTCTTCTTTTGTTTTTTGGGGCCACACCGGGCTCAGGGGTTACTCCTCGCTATGAGCTCAGAAATTGCTCCTGGCTGGGGGGACCATATGAGAAGATGGGGATCAAACAGTGGTCCATCCTGGATCAGCCACATGCAAGACAAATGCTGTAAATCTGCACTATCGCTTGGCCCCTTAATATATATCATTTTAAATTATTAAGTAGTCTACAAATTAGAAAAGTAGATATTAATACCTCACTAAGTATATAGATTAGAAAGTTTCAAAATTAGGGTTGGAAAATAATTTTTAATGATTATGTATAGAAAAGTTTGTTGTTCTTATTTAAATAAAATAAATATATGCTTATTCAGATGTTGATGAGAGGTCAAACATTAGCCATATTTACATGCTTTCTTATTAGACACATTGAGCTTATCTAATTATATTTTTAATAATTCATTATAATATTGTAAGAAAGTTCTCACATTCACTAATAAAGGGCACATATTACTATGACAAAAGGCACTAAAGAATATTTGCCACCAGAGATTACCTACTAGAAATATAAATCAAATGCCATTTAGTGATGTATCTATAACTACTTAGTTGGCATGACAAAAATCGGATTGTGATTACATGATTTATGAAGTAGAGAGGAAGAGAGCCCCTCAAGGGAAATATTAACAGAGTCCAAAATATTTGAACATTAGAAGACTGTTTTACTTTCTTAATATCAATTTAGATTTGCGAGGAAGAAATTCTAGTGGGTAATTTAAACATAATTTTATAGCATTAGATAAAATATTAAAATTAGAATTCCATAAAGATGATAAGCATTAATAAAATGCTTATATTACTATAAAGACAGCACATAAACTCTTTTCCCTCTCAAGAAATAAAAAAATTTGGTAAATCAGGATAAAAAACACAGCATTTTTTAATAGATAAAACAAAGTCTTTTGGTCCTAATTAAATTTAATCTAGACACTAGTTTTTTGGTGAAAACTTCAATATTATTAATATTTAATTTTTTATAATTTACCTTCTTTTACCCAATCTTATTCATTTTAAAGTGATTAAAATATTTACCTATTTCATAGCTACACTGAAAATTAAACAGATTATTCAATATAAAAATCTCTTATAAATGTCTGTTAAAATAAAAAAAATCTCTTATAATCATGCTTAGCAAATAAAGCAACTCAGTTTTAAGTTGTAGGATTCATTATTATTAAAAATAAATATAATAAACATATCTATTGTATTTCTTTTTTGTTTAGTTCTTGTATTTTTTTGTTTTGTTTTGCTTTGGAGCCACACCCAGCGATGCTCATGGGTTATTCCTGGCTATGTGGATAGAAATAGTTCCTGGCTTGGAGGTTCAGTTGGGACCCAGGGGATAGAACCTTAGGAAGTCCATCCTGGGTTAGATGTGTGCAAGGAAAATGTCCTATCGCTGTGTTATCCCTCAGGCCCCTCCATTGGATTTCTAGAAATGGTTTCAATATTTTGTTTCTTTTGGACCACACCCAACGGTATTCATGGATTATTCCTCACTCTTCACTTAAAAGTAGCATCTGGCAGGCTCCAAGGAACATATACGATGCTGGTAATCGAACCCAGGTCCATTTAGGTAGGCCACTTGCAAGGCAAACATGCCACTGCTGAACTAGCTCCTAGTTCCAATTTTTTTAACACAAATTTAGTTTAAAATATAAAATATAAAAGTTCAAGCATCAAATTTTGATAGTAACCTGATTAATGTTTTATCCAAAACATTATTTTGTTTCCATTAAGATTGCTTCAGGCTCTTTTCTGCCTCTTTTCTGCTGAGCTGATTCTGAAACACAAGGAACCTCTCCTGGACCAGAACCCGGTAAGATGTCCCCACCTGACCCACGTGGGGCCAATCGAGTCGGACGATTGGGCACCCAGAGACTTTAAAACAACACCAGCCAGGTGCTCTGCCTCTTTTCTGCAGAGCTGGCTCTGAACAACAAGGAACCTTACCAGGACCCGCACCCAAATGCTTAACTTGTAACCCCTTAATTCCATTACTGCACATTGTAAAGCCAAAAAAAGAAATATTATGTATTACATTCTGGGGACTTGAGGGAAAAAGTAATTGTACATGGGTTCTGTTTTATTTTTTTTTCTGTTATCAGATTTGGAATCTAATGTTTTTATTAAACTATATTTACCCTGTTTTATTTTTCTTAGTGTTCTTTGGCTGAAAGTTCAAAGTTAAGATATCAGCAAGGGGACTTTTTAGAATTATATTTATGGGTGATTGTCCTTCCACTGTAACTTTACCTTGTTCTCTTTCTTTGCATCTTTGTTCTCATAATTATAATAAAACATTAAAAAATGAAGTAAAGTTAAAAAAAAAGATTGCTCAGATATTGTGAGATAAAGTTAGATCATTCTAACAAACCTTTACTTTCATACAGCATGTATATTTTAAAAAATAACCTTAAAATAAGCAAGGTCAAATTTGAGATAATTTGTCAGTTGTCTCATGTCAAGTCTAAAAAAGTAACTTACATATTTGTTAACATCTATATGCAATACTACTTAAATTTTATATATGTGCTCATTCATTTAATCTTTAACAATATTTAAGCAGAATTCATTGGCTTCATTGTGGTGATTTTATTTGTGTGTGTTAGAATAATATCTGTATTCTACCTAAGGCAAAAGCTTTCTGTTTCTCTGTTCTGAGTTACACCTGTAGGAGCTCATGGCTTACTCCTGACTTTAAGCTAAGAGACCACTGTGGCAATTCTCTGGGTAATCATTTGTGGTGCCAGGATGTGATTATGTGTCATATAAGCACCCTACTGGTTGTGCTATGTCTCTAGTCAAAATGCTCACACGATATTTTATGAATTTGGAGGAAACCGGAATATCTTGGGCAGCAGAGGTCATCTATTAACTTGATTTCAAGTTAATTTTGCTGGCAGGTTAGCAAAATTATTTTGCCTGCTATGAAATCTCTTCATTTTTTCTTGTATTGTTGTGAGATTAAGTTATTTCATAAGTGGGACAGGTAGATCTAGACAAATTAACTACTTTTTCACTTTCAGGAATATAATGTTATTGGAGAAGTTACTAAATTTATCCTGTTTCAATTTCCTAAACATATCTATCATGGAGTCAATGTGAAAACTAACTGTACTTAAAATTTAAGTATAATAGTGCCCTACCGAGACTAGAATTGGACTCAGAAGACCCCACATGCCAGGATTTCTGGTCCTCTTCTACTGGTATGTCAGGGAATCTGGGCAGACAGTGGGCCAAATGCCTCCTGGGCTGACCACTTAGTCAAGTGGTCTGAGTCCGCCCCCCCCCCAATGCCAGACTGATCTTCAGGGCCAGGCCTGACAACTTGGGCCCTGGGGGGAAAGGTAAGGAGGGTAACTCCTCCCCTATGCATACTGGACCCCCTGCAGGGGTAACTTTTCTTACTAATACTCATTTTCAAAACGCCGCAGGCACAAATATAACTTTCAAGCATTATTTAAAAACATCATTTATTCTAGACTGTTCCTAGGAAAGGAAACCGAATGCCCAAGATTTGGATGATAACACTCAAATAGGTCTTTAAAGTCAGTCTTTAAGTGGAGGAGCCTTTCCATACTGATTCCAAGCCTAAACCTATACTGTTCATCTATATATTGTATATAGCCCCTATCATGTATTGTCTCTCCCCAACCTCTGCGTTTCTTCTACCCCCTCATCTCCCAATCCTCATTCATTATCTTCCCCTTATTTATTCCTCTTTACCCTCAGTTCCTAACTCGGTAGGCACCAAGACTGACCTCCTGCCCTAACAGAACACCTTCCAGCTCTTCAGTGAAAGACACCCCCTCAGTTCAAGATCTCATGCCTTGGCAAAGAACTCAAACCAACATGCCTGCTGACTCATGCTTGATGGTCCCTATTACCCCCACAAAATTGTGGATTGTTGCATAATACCAGTATCAGCTTCAGCAAAACCCCCAGCTCAAGGACACTATAGGGTTCTGTTATGCCATAAAACATGTCTCAAACTCAACTCGAAGGCCTGTGATATGAAAAAGTACCTTGGCTTTCAATCCCCACAAGAATATTACAAAAGACCTAATTAGGAGGTCTATATTACCTATGGAAGCTTAACACCTTTATAATAATGCATATTAAGATGTGTATTCCTAAATATACAGGTAGCCTACTCCATCACTTGTTTTATTCAAATAACTCTTTTAACCCAATTTTATTTATTTGTTCAATTTTAATATATACATATTTTCTCTATCTTTACTATGTTTGGTGCTGCTTGGTACATAAAGCCTTGCGCAGGATAAAAACTCAAATCAAAACCAGACCACAGAGAGTGTGTGTGTAGCCTAGCATCTTTGCCCAGAATAGCACCAGCAATACAATATGACACCATACATTTTTGTATGGGCACAGTAAAAAAGGGAAAACCATAGACACAGAAACAAGATCTTATTTTCTAGGGATAAGAACTCACATTTTTTATAACACAAGGGTGTCTCCCATGCTAGACATGTGTCATGTGGATACAACTCAGTCTCCAGGAGATTGGTCAGTGTTTGTTCAAACCGAAACCCCAGATCCCAGACGTAGAACTGATACAGCTCCGGGCTACAACACCAGGAATTAAACTCCATTAAGAGATTTATAACACCACTCTGGAACCAACTTGTGCCAGTTTGGATATGGCAACTAGGAAATGACAACCTGACCTAAGACCAGGTTGTCCTATCACATCACCTAACACTAAATGGAAATCAGAAGATGTATCGTCCTTTGAATTGTGAAAAATAAGAGCACCAACTACAGAAAACTGACTTTGACAACCGTGACTGGCAGAACCTACCTTGGGTCCAATAAGGAAAACTCTACCCTAGGCTGTAGCCCAGGATTCTTATAAAAAAAAAAAAAGATTTCTTATTACAGAGGCCCAACTTGGACGACAGAGACTGACCAGAACCTTTGGGTCCATAATATCCTAGACTTTGACTTAGGGACTGAAGGAAAACAGGGAGTACTACTTACAAAAGACTGAACAGAACAACAATGATGGAACAGAATATCTAGAACCATAAAGACTCTATCCTAGACCCTGTCCTATGACCTGCGCAATTACCAAGGTTGCTAACTCCAGTGGCTAGATTTTCTCACCCACAACTGAGAGGAAGTTTCCTGGCACCACAAAAAAGACCTTGGGATGGAGTAATGAGTATATGTGAAGCCAGGGGTTGATCCCATGATGGCATTCTTCAAGGATGGAGAAACCCTGAATCTCTTAGGCCACAGGAATTCCCTTTCTTCCCCAATTCTTACTGTGCCTATGCAAAAAAAATGTGGGGGGAACGCCAAACCCTGCCACTCCAGCACCCCTTCTTTTTCTTGTTTTGTTTTGATTTGTTAGTTTTTGACTTTATCTTCCTTCTCTTTCTTCTTGCACTTTTATCTCTCTTTCACTCTTGTGGTTATTATTTGGTGATTTTAATTTTTTTTGTTTTTATTTTTTTCCTTTGCCGGGTGCATTTTTTCTTTTCTTTTTTTTTTCTTTTTATCTTCCCTCCTTCTCCTTTTTCTTTTTGTTTCTTCTTTCTCTTTTT
>PVKC010045432.1:0-11409 GCA_004027635.1 Crocidura indochinensis | reverse complement strand
AAAGAAAGAAAGAAAGAAAGAAAGAAGAAAGAAAGAAAGACAGAAAGAAAGAAAGAAAGAAAGAAAGAAGAAAGAAAGAAAGAAAGAAAGAAAGAAAAAGAAAAGAAAGAGAGAAAGAAAGAGAGAGAAGGAAGGAAGAAAGAGAGAGAAAGAAAGAAAAAAGAAAAACAAAGATAGGAAGGAAGGAAGGAAGCTTGAAATGAACTAAACAAACCACAACAAAGATTCAAAGTAAATTATATTAAAAATATATTAAAGGTATATTAAAGTAAAAATAAAAAAAATCAAACTTAAAATAACATGGCTGAAAAATTTGGTAAGTAAATTGAAAAACTCACCAGAAAGCCTCATCAGCAGAGTAATAGCTACTGAGGATAGAATCAGCGTGTTAGAAAATGAGCTGCATAACAACTCCATACAACAGAAGAAGTTGGGATCTTAAAATAAAGAAACAGATGATGAAAGAAAAAAAAAGTAAAGTGAACAAATAAAGTAGAAGTCTAGATAAATTCAATGAAATAGAATCATTGGAATCCCAGCGACCTGAATAAAATATCCATGAAAAATTAAGTCAAAATATTATTTCAGAGAAGTTTCCTGAGCTAAAGAGTGTATTGAACCATATCTGGATGCCCAGAGAGTACCAGCTAAAAGAGATTCGAAGAAAAGCACCCCAAATAACATCATAGTCACAATGACTAATACTCCAGATAGGGATAGAATACTGAACGCAGTATAATGGAAAAGGGAAATTACATACAAAGAAGCATCCTAACATTTATCACAATCAACCCTCAAGTCCGAAGGCAGAGTTGGAATCTAGTGAATAAACTAAACGAAATGAATGTTTCACCAATAATATTTCATCTAGCCACCCACCCAGCTAGACATAGTTTCTGATTTCAAGGAAATATACACTCATGGACAATAACATCTCATAAATTTTGGAGATTCAAGAGCCATCCTTAAAAGAAGAGATGAATGGTCCACTTTAATGTAAGAAATACCCAATAAACATACCTTACTCCTTACAAAAAGATGACACCTAAATCCATGACAATAGTTTCTCTCAACAGCAATAAACTAACTGCACCAATTAAGAGATTCAGAGTTGAAAATGCATCAAAAATTGAATAAACATTTTGCTGCCCTCAAAAATCATAACTGAACAGTAAGAGAAAACATAGACGAAAAGAAACAGCTAGAAAAATATCATTTAAGCAAACAACTCATTAAAAAAGTTGGGGTGGCAGTATTGATATCAGACAACACATAACTTATACTTAAAAAGGTTATAAGAGACAGAGATCGGAATTTCTTACTAATCAAGAGATATGTAAACCAACAAGAAAAACTTCTAAACATATTTGCAAAAAATGATGAACCAGAAAAATACTTAAAACACTTACTGATAAACTTGAAGAAAGATCTTGTCACCCCTTTATAGGCCAACCAATATAAACCTTAACCAAGATATACTGGCTCTGAAGAAACAAATAAAATAGCATGGCTTAGTAAATATATAGAGAGCACTTCATCCCCAGAAACCTGAATTCATATACTTTTCTAATATACATGGGATATTTTCAAAGATAGATCACATGCTGGGTCATAAAACATACAACCATAAAATCTAGAAAATAGAATAGTTTCTGCTATTGTTTTTTCAGTTCAGACAATGAAGCACTTAATTAGAGATGAATTACAAGCAGAACTTGAGAAATATCTTTTAAAACCTGAAAATTAAACAGTTCACTGTAATAATCAGTGGGTCAGAGACGAAGTCCAGGAGAAAATAAAGTTTCCTGAAACTTTTGACAAAGGTCAGGAAGTCCAATGCATGATAGAAAGCTTGCCACACAGAGTGGCTAGTGTAGCTAGAGAACGGTCTACAAGGATAGTTGGAACTGGTCTCTTTGGACAAGAACTTGGCACTTAAAGTGAAGATACTACCAGGCAAAGCACCCCTCTATTTATAATATTGAAAACCACAATGTCTAAAAAGAAAGAGAGAGAGAGAGAGCCAGAGAGAGAGAGAGAGAGAGAAGTAAATTGCCTTCTGTAGAGCAATAAAAGGTGGTGCTATGGGGTTATGGGGTGGCAAGGTAATGGAAGACATAGGTTACCAGAATGGTGTTTTGGTGAAGGATGGCATGACTGAACCCAGCAATAAACAATTTTGTAAACACGTTTCTTAATTAAAGCAATTCAATTTTAAAAAAGACTTGGTGGTTTTAAAAAGTACCTCTGCAGGTCATAGGACATAGAATAAATATTTAAATAGTTGAAATTAAAAGAACAAGAATGATTTATACAGTTAAAGTATCATTCATATTTTAAGAAGTGAAAAAGTTTTGGCAAATTTTTCTAATTAACTGCCTTTGCAAGAAATACTAAAGGTCTTGTGCAAAGGAAAAACAAACCATACTTGCATGTAGCAAGGTATTTTTAAATATACAAATTAAGAGTAAGTGGAAAATAATAATGGTAAGTCCAAGAACAAATTGAGCAATGCTTGCTTTTGATTTACCTTTGGTTATAAGCTTAGAAACATAGATGTATATATAACCTAAAATAACAATATATCAAGAAGAAATAAGTACTTAGGAGCCAGTTAAACCTGGTAATAATTTCAAAGACATATCAAAATACAGAAAACTCAGAATACATATGTTAAAATGCTAACTGCTTTAATTTATATATATATATATATATTTACAGTCAATGCTGTCAACAGAGGTTAGCTAATAAGAATTCACAGAGGTGTGAATATAAAATAATGATTTGTAAATGAATAATCTGGGAGATTAAGAGAGGATACACACAGGAAAAAATGTAACCTTAAGAAGGATGAAGGAAAGATATGCAGAAGGAAACAAAACCTACACCAGAGAAGCAGAATCAAGTTGTAGAAAATGATATATTCTGGAGAGAAATAGTGTGTCTATAAATAAGCATACCTTCTTTGAGAAGTTTCTAGCATTTATTTTTGGCTACATCTCTAAGGATTTTATGTATCCCCAGTAATACTATAGGAATGGAGAAATCAGTATCTGAGAATGCAGTCCTAGTTCTTCCTACTTGGGAACAGCAGGATTACAATAACATTTCCAGATCTTCTATGATCTTGTTATTATTTGAAAAGAATTGTGTAAACTTGGAGCCAAAAAGATCCCTATAATTTGAAATAAAATGTACAGATCTTACTTCAAGTCTCCAACCAGGCATGCACATTGAACATATTTGTATCTGGTTGTTAAATGTTCTTTTAAGTAAATGGGTGGAAAGAGATGGTGAGAAAGTATGCGAATTTAAAGCAAGATATAAAGCAATAGTCAACCACAGGATAGTGATTTATTTGCTTTAGGCTTGGACTCTATCTCACTATATGGTTATGGGCACATCATCCATTTCTGGTTGGATCTAAATTTCCTATAGATGAATTTTGGCCCTGGAACAGATGCTCTCCAAGCTCTTCTATAACTGATATTCTAGGAATCAAAGTACAAATGCCCAGATGCTACAGAAAAATGTGAACATATGGATGAATTTCTGACCTGCTGGCATATGAGCTGCCTCCTTAGTTACCAGGCAGAATGAGCTCGTTACCCGAAATTCCACAGATGTCTAGGTCTTCATTAGGCAAATTGTTTGGTTCACAATTTTTAAAAAGCCTTTCAAAATATTATTCTTCATCTGCCCTTTGATTTCTATGCCCTTCAGTTCTCAAGGGTGGAAGGCTAAATTTAAGGGAAGGGCAGGGGATAGAGTAAATTTATTACCACTACTTTTATAAAATGAACATTTTCTTCTATAATAGTATCTAGAATATAGCAGAGGTCATAAGCTCAAAGAAAAATGTGGTATTGTGTGCTAGGTGATCATCTCCTTGCCACATGGTTGGTGGCAAAGGTTAATAACACTCAAATGAGTATTTTAGAAACTTATATTCATTCTGAAAACAAGTCTCTTAACTACTAAAAGAAAAAAAAAGAAAAAAGAATGAGTGTTTATTTCATGCGGAGTTTACATTGGCCTTAATCTGTTTGGGAGTTAACATTGTCTGCCAAAAGACCTTTCCATAATTTCTGCGTGGATCAGATAAGGTCATTGGCATAAAAATGTTATTGAAATGTGTGATGAGATATACACTTTAATTATTACAGTATTGATTCTATAATTTTCTTAAAATTTACAAACAATGTGAATACATTGCTAAGGGTTTTCTAAAGCCTCAGGGTGTACTCTCACAGATGGCATGACGCTGAGTATAAACTTTATTACTTTCTCGGTAATCCTACTCAAAGCTCACTACATAATTTAGAAGAAAGTGTAAAATAAAAACATGGAGCTCATTGTTTTAAAAGTACCTATAATCGTTTCCAAAATATGTAGTTGGGGCTGAAAAAACAGCTCAACAGAGGCTATGGCTTCATTCCTGGCAACCCTAGTCCCCTCAGTACCAGAGCAAGCGAACCCCAGACACTGAACTACATGTAGCAACTGAGCAGAACAGATGTGTTCATGTCCTCCTCCAAAAACGAATCACTTTAAATGCCCCCCAAAATACTTCCAACACTATGGATTTTAGAAAAAAAATACTTGCTAGAGATATGTATGATACAGAGGTAATAATAAATATAAATTTCATGAATTACTGAGTAGAATCCCAATTTTTAATATATATTTATTTTTAAATGATAAATCTCATCAACAGTGCCTTAGAGGATTCAGCTCCCTGCTCATATTACTTTCTATTGACCATGTGACTATGTGATACTTTTTCCTCTATAATTTTTTTCATTCCCTTCTATATCCTGATCCAGGTTTACCTAGGTATCCTTCATGCCATGTCTTGATTTCCCTGGCCCTGTTATTTTATAAGGTGTAGCATCAACATAATTTAGATGAGATCACAACTAATACAATCACTGAAAATGGGCCTTCAAGGAGACAGGCTGGGAGGTGGGAGAGTATATAGGGACATTGGAAGTGAGACATTGACTCTGATGATGTTGAATTTATTCTTGAAAGCCAAATATAAATAATTGAAAATAATAGTACTAAAGTAAATAAGTAAATCAATATATTATGTATTTAATTCTATTGTATTAGAGATAGCCTGACTATAATAATGTTAATGTTGATGTCAGTGGGATACAAATCTACTCTACCATAGCTGCTACTTCCAAGACTTACCACAATCTTCTATAACTTTGCTTAGGTCACTTTGGTCTAGCTCTTCTGTCCATATATTCTAACCAATCTCCTTATTCTCTAGCAATCTCAGTGGTACTATGGGGTGACTTCAAAGCTCAAGGTTTTGTTATTTTTGATACTGTCCATCAATAGTTTTGTTTCCATATGCACCATATATGAAAGATGAGATCTTCTATTTTTCATTCTCTACCTGACTTCTTTTGTTTACTATGATCCAATTTAAACTTTTCCAGTAAAAGATAACCCTTAATCATTTGATTGAGTAATATTACATACATATATGCAATTATCTAATTGCCCATTCTTGGACATTTAAAATAATGTTGCAATAAAATAAGTCAGCATATATTTTTTCATAAAAATGTGCTATTTTTGAGATAGATATCAAGGATATTAGTGCTACATTATAGGGAAGTTATATAATTTGTTTTATATGATGTCTCCAAATTTTTCCCATAGATGCTGCTCCAGTCTACATTCTAATCTATGTTAATGAAGGTCTCTTTTCATTGTAACCTGACAAAACTAATTGCTTTCATTCTTTTTGTTTAACCATTTTTACCTGCATGTGAAATTTTCTCATTATTATTTTTATTTGTCATTTTTTGATAGTAAATGATGATGAAGTTATTTATATAACCAGAAATGAGACTATGCCAATCAACCTCTATGCTGGGAAAGTTGTCCCATAACCCACACTCTGAGCTTAAAATTAACTATCAAGAAACAACAAGAATGTTGAAAAGTGTGGCAGAAAGGAAAAGACAGTTATTAGAAATATTCAATATGCTCTTTCTGGGAAATGGTCTACAAAATGGTCTTTTTGGGATATGGTCTACAAAAATTTATGAAAACCACAACAGACAAGTTGTGTAAACAACCTAGAAACTAAGGAAATTTAATGAGAGATATAATGACCAGAAACAGTCAGCTGTATTACCTCTTAGATGATGACTTTAGAGAAATTATGTTGAAAATGTTTCATGACTTCTAGCAAACAATGGTACAGGTTGGCAATGTAGTGCAGGAAAGTCTGAGAATAGAAATTGAGAACTATAATTAGAAGTGACAGAACTAAAAAATTTAGTATCCTAAAAAAAAAATAGCCTGGGCACGATAACATTTTTTTCACAGTTCTAAAGGCAAGTGCACCCACGTCGAATATTAACTTATTCTGTTTTATAAGGTCTATTTATTTTGTTTGGTGGACAAATCTGGCTGTGCTCAGGTCTTAAATCTGATTCTGCACACAACAGTTACTGTTGGCAGCCCCAGAGAACTATATGAGTACCAGGAATTGAACCTAGGTGAGCATGTACTACTAGGAAGACATCTTACATGCTATGCTGTTTCTTCAACCCAAGATATTACCTTGTTCAGTTCCTGGTAGTAGCACTTGTTCTGCATTGAAGATGATCTATTTCCTGACTGGAAAGAGTTTAGGGGCTGCAGGGGAGGAGAGAGCTAGGAAGTGTTGTATTATTTTCTTTTCAGCAATATCTTTATTTAAGCACTATGACTACAAACATGTTTGTAGTTGGGTTTCAATCATAAAAAAGAACACCCTTCCTCACCAGTGCAACATTCCCATCACCATTGCCCCTATCTCCCTCCCCCCCTACCCCCTGTCTATATTCAAGACAGGCATTCTATTTTTCTCACTCACTACCATTGTCATGATAGTTGTCAGTGTAGTTATTTCTATAACTGCACTCACCACTCTTGTTGGTAAGCTTCATATCATAGACCAGTTCTTCCAGCCCTCATCTCTATTGTCTCTGAGTGTTATTAACAATAATGTCTTTTTAATTTTATTTTTAAGAAAATTAAAAGACATTATTGTTTATTTTAATAGGAGCACTAATCACATCCTGAAGGCCTACTGTCATGGTCTTGTCTAGACTGCTAAATCTTCTAAACCTTCAAATTTTCTGAACCTTATTATATTTCTGAATCACTTAAGGTTTTATTTCACTCTACCCAAGCTACTCATTTCATGTTTAAAGTTTTAAACAAATAAATCTGGTGGAAGCTCAAATATTTAATATTTTTTAAACATATGGCTTTATTTTGGAGACACATCCAGCAGCACTCAGGGGTTACTCCTAACTCTGCACTCAGAAATAACTCCTTGCAGGCTTAGGAGATCATATGGGATATGGGATCACACCTGGATCTGCCATGTTTAAGGCAAATGCTGTGCTATATAGCTCTAACCCCTTATATCAAATTCTTGATAATACAAGTCTATTTAAAAATTTTTAAATTCTATGCTTTCCAAATATTTATATAAAATTTGTCAGGCTATTTCTGTAACGTATTAGATTATCAATAGACTAGTCTTTGTGTATATTAACAATGGCAAAGGTCTTAGTTGAAATTCACCTTGCAGTACCTATTACTTTAATGTTTTCTGCAATAAGAAACTGAGAATTTAGAAAGAATGTTAATGTTAACAAAGATGCACAAGTATCTATTAACAAATGTATTCTAACAGTATTAGCCCTCTTTTTTCATTTTTTTCCTCCAAACATGCCTCATTCCTTACAATTAAGCTCAAACTTTATTAGAAGTTCCGCATGCAGAATCTCTCTTGAACTGTTTACAGTTAATGGAGCCAAAGAGTTTTTTTTTAATAATAACAAGAGATAGGCAGGCAGTTAATCCTTAGATAAAATGTGCCTTTAATGGTTGAAACATTTGCTGAGTTTTAATAATTTTCCAATAACTGTCACTCTAGGTGTCTGTATTAAAGCCATATCACAGTGGGTACATCTCCATGACTACTCTGTATCTCAGCAAGAATGCTTTCAATCCAATTAGTCTGGAATTTAATTTTCTCAATGCAAATAACTGAGAGTTAATTAAATTCAAATAGACACAAATCAATAGAACTAAATTCCATATGATTCGTTTCTACATTTATCAATAAAATTAAATTTAAATGAATCTAGAAAAGATTTACTTGACTGATAGGTTTCTAAAAATTTAATGAAAATGTCCATGAGAGCATTTCATTGGTTGGAGTTTTTCAGATTATGTTCTGACTCCTAATGGTTTAATATCACTGTTGAAATTGGGAGAGAAGATATAAAATACAGATGCTTTAAATGACTTTAAAAACACAAAGTACTATGTCACACTGTTTATCTTACAAGTTAGTCTGGGTCATGGTTGTTGACGATAAAAGTGCTATTGAACAGCTCAAGTGAGCTTCTTTTAAAAAAATAAGGTTAATTATGTAAAGTGCATAAAATATACAAAACTTTGAGTTAATGTATTCATTATGCTACCACTTATTTCTCTAAATGAAGATTTTTATTTTTATATGATATATGTAACCTTGGTTTACACTCGTGTGAATTTTAATGAAATCTATGAATTTTAATGAAATTTTGTGAGTTTTAATGAAATCATGTTACCAAACCACATAAACAAAGAATCTGCATCCTCTTACCATGAGAAAAGGTCTGCTTCAGGACTTTTCTCCTCACCTCACCACCTCTCCAAATGCAGCAAACTCAGATCGTTTGTTGTAGTTTAGTGGTTAGTTTTTGTTAGATATAGTCTATTCCCTTGCTTTATTTATATGCCAGATATTCATTGCATAATCTAATATTACCTTTATTCTGACTAATTTTATGAGTATAATATTCTCCACTACCAATATATAGCAGAAGACAAGAGTCTTGACCAGTCTATTTTCAGGTTTTTATTTTCTCCTGATTTACTGAATAGTACATAATTTTTAAACATAGTACATTCACATTTACAATTAATTTGCATGGATCTATTTGTGATAGTTGTCTATCCTTTCATTTCTAATCCTACTTTTAGTTTTCCCTTTTAAAAATATATCTAGTTAAGTTTGCCAAATTCTATATTCTTTAAAATAATCAGGTCTCGGTTTCACTTTTTTATTATCGTTATTTTTCTGTTATTTATTTTCTCTCTGGTTATTTTTTCTAACTTTTATTTACTTTGGGTTCCTTGATAGTTCTTTTTCTAGTTATCTAAGACGAATTTGCTAATTTGAGTATTACATTGTTTGTAGAAATAAACTTCTATTTCTATTAGCTTCCTCTTCAGTGTTGCTTTTACTTTGACACGTTTTTAGAGAGCTTGGATCAGTTCTTGTTTGTTTCCCAAAATACATTTTATTTGTATCTCCCCGATGATTAGTGATATGGAACATTTTCTTTTTTTTTCTTTTCGTTTTATAAATATTTTCTTTAGGGGCCTGAGCGACAGCTCAGCTGTAGGGCAATTGCTTTGCACGAGGATGACCTAGTCCTAGGACGATCACCAAGAATCTCATATGGTCCCCCAAACCAGGAGTGCTTTCTGAGAGCATGGCCAGGAGTAACCCCTGCACTTCATCGGGTGTGGCCTGAAATCCAACAAAACAAACAAAACAAAACAAAACAAAATTTTTTTTTATTTAAGCACAATAGTTAGAATCAAGTTGTTTCAGCCATTAAATGCACAACCCCTTTAACCAGTGCAACTTTGCTGCCACCAAAGTTCCCTATTTTCCTATTACTAATCCCTGCCTATATTTGTGGCAGGCATTGTATTTCTCTCTATTTGTCATGGTAGTTGTTAGTATAATTATTTCATAACTGCATTTACCACTCTTTGTGGTAAGCTTCTTATTGTGACTGGTTCTTCTAGCCATCATCTCTAGTCTCTGGGTATATTATAACAATACTGTCTTTTATTTTCCTTAAATCACACAGATGAGTGAGACTATTCTGTGTCTATATCTTTCCCTCTGACTTATTTCACTCAACATAATAGTCTCCATATCCATTCATGTATAGGTAATTTTCATGACTTTGTTTTTCTAAGCTGCATAGTTTTTCATTATGTTTTACTTTTTATATGCTTATCCTATTGACTAAATAATAACTTCACATAAAGCTTGAGATTTTTATAGCTTTATTCGTATAGTCAATTTACACCTTTATAGAGTTGTGATAGGAAATAAAGCATGATATAACTTAATCTTCCTGTCTTTTTTGTGTCTCACAGATTTTTATGGTCAAACAAGGTACCTATGCTCAAGAATATTCTCTATGTGCTGGATAAAAATATACTGGAATCTGAGAAGCATTTTAGAATACTATTAAATTTAGGATATCCACCTAATCATTTAAATTTGTACTATTGCTTGTTTTCTGTCTAGATGACTTTTCCAGATGTGAATGTGGAGAAAAGTATTCTACTATTGTTGTATTGATATTCCTGTCTCTCTTCAATCCTGACTTATGTAAAATAATGTTCCCATATTCCGTGTATATATGTTAATTAATATAATTCCTCCATATATTAATCTTGTTATTGCATGATGATAACTTCTATCTTGCTACTCTTTCTAGTTTGAAATATATATTTTATGATATAAGTATGACCAACTCTGCCATTTTAATGCCACCACAAAGGACCTAACTGAGGTCTGTCCTGAGTCAGCTGAGTGCAAAACAAATGCTCTTTCACTGTGCTGTCTCTCTGGCCCCGAGAACATGTTTTTAAAATAGTAGATTTCCATATCTATAAATGACAAGGTGAGGGAAAGAAATATAGATCAATAGATGGTTAAAAGCTCATGACTTCTGTAAGCTGAAGCATGTCTAAGACCTAAAATCGGTTGTCTATGGAAGATGGTAATGAGAATAATAGGAATTTAAAGAAAAGTTTGTCTTTGTGATATATTGTTGTGAGGTCTAGGTGGGCACATTTGTGTATGAGGTGTGGGCTTTGTAGTAGAAGATACTGGGAAGCTAATTAAGGTTTTACATTAATTATTTGGATATATGTTGGTTATTAAATCAAATGCATTGCTTCAAAATATACCCTCTAATGTTTTCCATTTCTTTTGATCATATCCTAATATTTTAAACGTGTTTATTTTAGTCTTGTAACTATCATCTTATCTATCTGTATATGTGTGTATGAACATTACATATTATATACTATATATGCTAATACCTCTCTAAAACAATAATCTTGAAAGACAAATAATACAATTTAAAGATATGCCTGTTTTATTTTGATTTTTATGGTTTTATGGTCTGCTTAGTTTTTGTTGTCTCTAACCTGCTGTTAGTCTAATTCAGTTATTTAAGGTATTGTATTTATTAGGACTATTAATTTGCTTCTGAACAATGTCCATTTGTTTCAGTATAG
>PVKC010045431.1:0-11422 GCA_004027635.1 Crocidura indochinensis | reverse complement strand
TTTTTTTTTGTTTTTATTTTTTTGGTTTTTGGGTCACACCCGGCAGTGCTCAGGGGTTACTCCTGGCTCCATGCTCAGAAATTGCTCCTGGCAGGCTCGGGGGACCATATGGTGCACCGGGATTCGAACCGATGACCTTTTGTATGAAAGGCAAACACCTTACCTCCATGCTATCTCCCGGGCCCCTGAAGATAACTTTCTGATTAAATGAGTTTTTGAAGGAAAGAGAAAAGACAGGGATTGCGTCTTGGTGATTTGCTGGCAAACCAATTTTCTTGCTTTTGCTTTGTATACTTGTTAGATATTTAAATGCAAATAATTCAGAATTTTTACTATTATTATAACATCAATACCCAAAATGTATCAATTTTTCTAAGCATTCTGGTAAATGAATTCCTTTTCTACTCTAAAGTGTAGCTGAAAGTAAAGGCAATTATAATTGCTATAGTCGCAATACATGACATAATCAGAATTAGTTCACAAAAATAGTCACTCATGAATTACTGTTTGTTATTGCTATGCTAAGTCTAAAGGGGAGATACATACCTGGGCTCAGAGGACAGTAAGGCCTATGTTTTATGTATACATATGATTTTATTTTTATTGTAAACATTAAGCACACTGAACCATCTTTATGACTATTTCTTACTCTTTGTTCCCATATACAATTTAGAGAGTCATCAGTCTAGTGAGATATTTTTCAAACCACTGGCAGAGGATAAGATCTCTCAAACAGAGTGTGAATGGGAAGAAAAATATGGTCAGAGGAAGTGTCATAGAGGCATGGGCAATTTAGAGATCTTTTGAAGAAAGTTAAAAGAGCATGAGAAACAGTAAGTGGCATTGGTGGAAATTAGGCAACTGGACATAGAATCTTTAAAGTCTGTTGTAGTTCAAATTAAAATATTTTATTTTAAATAAAAGGAGTCAGATATAGAGAATATGTAAACTAAGGCTAGTGAGTTCAACACTTTTTTTTTCCCCATACGATTTCAATATTTGTAGGGAAATCAATGTGAGCATACAAGGATATGTTTTCCAGATAATTTCATGTTCACTATCAAAGTCATATGACTTTATGAGAAAGGTAGAAGACAATTAAAAGACATTATCTGGGGTTGGAGCTATAGTACAGCAAGTAAGGCACTTGCTTTGCATGTTGTTGATTTGGGTTCAATTCCCAGTATACCATCTGGACCCCTGAGTCCACTAAGGGTGATCACTGGGCACCTGACAGGTGTGAGTCCCCACCCCAAAGAAGGTTTTATCGGGAGCCGGGAGGTGGCGCAGGAGGTAAGGTGCCTGCTGCCTAGCCTAGGATGGACCACGGTTCGATCCCCCGGTTCCCATATGGTCCCTTGTGCCTGCCAGGAGCGACTTCTGAGTGCATAGGCAGGAGTAACCCCTGAGCGTCACTGGGTGTGGCCCCCCAAAAAAAACAAAAAAAAAGAAGGTTTTATCTAAAACCTGACTGAAGGAAAACAAAATCAAAATAGTGAGATTGGTGTCAATTTTGTCATTTTTTCCTCTAATATTCCTTATACTGTAACTATTGAGTAGAGCAAACGATTTACTAAATAAAAGCTAGAGGTTATATAATAAAAACACATTTTATTATTTTGGTTTTTGAAAGGGAAAGTATATAAACTTTGTTCAAGAAAAATATAGACTTGTTCAAAGGTTAACAAAACATTTATTGGGGCCGGAGAGATCGAACAGCGGTAGGGCGTTTGCCTTGCATGCTGCCAACCCAGGACAGATGGTGGTTCAATTCAGGCATCCCATATGCTCCCCAGAGCCTGCCAGGAGCGCAGAGATAGGAGTAAACCCTGAGCATCGCCAGGTATACTCCAAAACCAAAACAAACATGCAAACAACAACAAAAAACACAACAAAACGTTTCTTGTACTGAATCTCAGACATGAGAATTTTATGTCTTTGTATTTATGTCAGCATGAAATATTGATATTTTTCATATAAAAGGAAGTCTATATGAAAGCATGTAGAATATTGGTATCATTTTCATAAAAGCATTAGATTTTGGCAATATGGTTTATGAGTTCAAGTACTTTTTATTCAATTAAGATTATTTTTAAATTAAATCACCCACTATCTGCATCATTTCAGAATAATAATCCTTTGTAGCTAAGGATAAATTTACAATAATGTTAAACAATTGGTTCAATATTTTCAAAGGTCATGGTGCAGGGTAATAATGTTTTAGGAAATTTGTGTTTTGTAATTATTTTAATGCCTTGATTTGACTTGATAATTATATCAGCAATATGGTTTATAAATAAATGGAAAAATAAGGAGGCGAAATCTACTGTTTTACCACATTGTTCACATGTATTGTCTCTATGTATTAGAAAATATGAACAGGTAAAGCAAATTAAAAAGCTGAATTTCCAAGATAATGTATATGTTACAATATTTATATTTGCAGTTACAACTACTAAGCACCTTTCACATAAATTTTGATAAAGATTGGAAAACTTACTGTTGTAAATCTTAACCAAAATAGGCCCCAAACAATGAAGAAAACATAGATATCATATTCACTAAATTATTTTAATTAAGATAGACTTCCTTGGTATCACAACTTTCCATCTTACATTATATTAAAATAAAGAAAGATAAAAATCATAGTAATAGATGCAGAGGAAACATTTGACAAAATCTAACACAATTTATATTAAAAATTATTTATTTTTTCTTTTCTGGCTACATCTAGTGATGCTCAGTGTTTACTCCTCACTCTACACTCAAGATTCACTCTTGGTGGTGCACAGGGGAACATATGGGATGCCAGTGATCAAATATGTGTAGGCCATGTTCAATATAAATGCTTTGGCTCAATGTACTATTATGTTAGCCTCTGATAAAACTCTTAACAAAATGAAAAATAGAAGGAACTCTCTTAAATACAGTGATGCCTAATCTAACCGACAGTGAACATTATACTCACTGAAAACATGGAAAATATTTCCTCTAACATCAAGTAAGTACAAAACAAATATATCTACTCTAATCAATATTAATCAACTCAGAATTGGAAATTTTTCTATAGCAATTAGGCAAGAAAGATCTATTAAAGTGTTTCAAACATAAAAAGAAGTCAAACTATTACTATTTGCAGGTGGCATAGTATTATACTGAGAAAATCTTCGACTCTATCAATAAAAGTTCTGGAAATCATAAGACTATACATAAATGTGGTAGGCTAACACATGGGTATCTGTTGCATTTCTATATATAAGCAGAAGAGAAAAAGATGAAAAGAACAACAATTATATTCAAAAATTCACACCCCCAAAATCAGGTGTTTGGGAATCAAATTAACAAATGATGTGAGCAACTTACTGAAATAAATCTATTCATCACTATTAAGAGAAATAGAAGACAGAAGGAAAAGGAAACACATGCCCTGTTCATGCATGAGAAGGATTAGCATTGTTAAAATGACCATCTTAGGCAAAACACGATATAGATTCATTGTACTCCCCCTTGGAATATTTTAAAGACATGGACCAAATATGTAGAATAATAAAACTCACTTTGAAAAAAATGAAGATGGAAGGCTCTCCTCACCTCCACTTTAAATTATACTGTGAAGCTAACTGTAATTAAAACTGGTAATGGAATAAAGGCAGTTTCTTAGGCCAATGAGCAGAATTGAGAGCTCAGAGAGAGACACATCTTCAAATATATAAGCAGTTAATCTTTTGACAAAGGAGTCTGGTATATGAAATGGAGCAAGGAAAACCCCTTCAATAAAGGAAGCTGGCATGCAAGGCAAAAACCCTGCCACTGTGCTATTGCTCCATTCAGCCAACCACGACGGACCTGGGTTCGATTCCCGGCATCCCATATGGTTCCAAAGTCTGGCAGGAGTAATTTCTGAGTTCAGGGTCAGGAGTAACACTTCAGCACCACTGGTGTGGCCCCAAAACCAAAACCAAAACAAACAAGCAAACAATGAATAAACAATAATCTACAATCTGGTAGCAAAAAGTGTTATGGAAGACAATAAAGTAGAGTTGGGGAGACTTTCAGGAATGGGCTGCAAATTGATCTTCAGATCTCTTAGGGGCATAGGATAAAAAGTCTGGTGGGGGCTCCTTAGAGCTAAGACCTGAATGGAGTGCAAGAAAAAGCCATCCACATATCTGGGAGAACATTCCAGGCACTGTTTTATTTTCCACTTTTTGTGATGAATTTTAACTTGCATATGGTTTTGCTTACTTTTTGTTGCTACTTTTTTTGGTTGTTTTTCTTTCATGGGCCTAGCAGATGTGAATTTCTGCTCTTAATTTCCTCTCCTGTAAAATGAGGGTGTTTGACTAGCTGACTCCAGAAAATGTTAACATGTGGCACCTTTTGTTTCACAGTTATAAGTTTCACAGATTTCAAAGTCCTTCCAAACTTAGAAACAAACTGGCCTAAATCATAAATTCCATTATTGATTTATCTGCCAAGGTTCTCAAAGAAGTATGGTTGACCTTGCCTATGAAGAGTTTCAATGCTGGTTGGAAAGCTAAAGTAGGTTCTGCAGATGCATCCAATTGCAAGTGGATTCTTGCTCCTTGAGGTGAGTGTACCAGTTATCTTCTATCTGTCTGACAGTTTTGGTTCTCCCAAACCTGAAACTGACAAGGGCATGTCTTCAGTATCTCTTTATAGAAACTCCCTCTAGTGAAAGTGTATGTTGTAGGATTTCATTGAGAATGATGACTTGAGGAGGTTATTTCAGCAAAAGGACAATTTTTTCAGTAAGTCCATCTCTATAGTTTATAACTGCAGCACTCTACCAAAGAAACTAGTAACAACTGAGAAACAAAAAAACAGAACAAAGGTCTTTTCCCCACTCCCTACCCCAAAGAACTTGAGGCATTTTATCACATCTAACAAGACCACTGGAACTATTCTTTAGTGTCTTTAGGAAAGTTGCTTTCATTCAGGGTGTAGGCATATGTTTTTCCCTTAGCTTGGAGCAGGTTCTTTATCCCCCCACTTTACTCCTTTTATTTTATTTTTTCTAAATTTTATTTTAATAAAGGACCTCATGGCAGGGGTCAAGGGATCAGCTATGTCGGTGGTGTTAAGGAATGACAGATATAAATTTCCAAACCACAAAGCCCACATCACTGAAATTAGGAGACCCAAATTGTAACAACCAAACTTAAAAAGGTGGAGCAGGATCTTAACCTTAACATGTCCCTAGAGCTTATGTAAAAACACAGGTTACTGCCCACACTCCCTAATCTGCCCCTTGTCCCTAAGGACTAGCACGTTTTTCTTCCAAAAAGTTTAGAGGTGCAGCTAGGCCACATTTTGAGAACCATTGGCCTAGAGAATTCCCAGAGTTACTGATTGGAGCGCTGCCACTGGGCTGTAGTGGGTGTCATGACGACTGGAATGTTGTAAAAAATCCTCACAGAAGGCCTTGACGCAGGGCAGCCAAGAAAGCGATTTCAGCAAGTGAAACAGGCAGGTTCATCTTTCTGGTATGTAGCTGCTGACATGCAAGATGCTTTACAAAAGTTGTGCAGCTCTTAAGTTGGTGCCCCGGGGAAGAAGAGGCCCCACTAAGGCCAGCCAAGAGTGAACTGATTACATCTATATCTAAAGTGTGAAGGACCAGAGTCATCCATCAAATTCTCCAACCGCACGTGAACACGAGATCAGTCACACTGTCAGCTGAACAATCTTTCAGTAAGTAAAATAATAAAATACTGAAGTTTCTCACTATTCTAGAAGTCACATAATATTTATTTTAGTAATAAAGAGGCTGTTTAAATGGAAATCTGATGTTTCAAGAGAATACAACTGACAATTGGGACTGCCCAGAGATAATAACCAGCTGAGTTCATGCTTTGCTAAAAGCTCCAGGTTCAATTCCTGGCAGTACCTGGTTCATTGAGCATTGCCAGGAAGGCTGAAAAACCAAAATAAAATAATAAATTAAAGAACCAACCGCTTAAGAAATGAATGAAAAAGACTTGTTTCCACTCTGAATTCTTAATAAAAATAATTTTCTGGGCCCGGGAGATAGCATGGAGGTAAGGCTTTTGCCTTTCATGCAAAAGGTCATCGGTTCGAATCCCGGTGCCCCATATGGTCCCCCGTGCCTGCCAGGAGCAATTTCTGAGCATGGAGCCAGGAGTAACCCCTGAGCACTGCCGGGTGTGACCCAAAAACCAAAAAAAAACAAAAAAACAAAAAAAAACAACAAAAAAAACAACAAGAAAAAAACCAACAAAAAATAATTTTCTGATACTGAAGAGTCTATGATGAGTTAGGACAAATGAAAGTAAAGTTAACCTAATCATAAGGACAATCTTATTTAATAACAATTTCAATTATCTTACTTATAAATCTTATTTAAAACTATTAACGGGTATATTGAAAAACTATTTTTTTTTAGAAAAAATGTTTTAAAATGCATAATAAATTGAGAAAAAAGTCCAGAAATGACTATGATTAGAATGATATAAATAGCAAATTGTTTAGTCAAACAGTAATATGTGATGGTTAGCTTTATATGTTGATTTGGCTAGTTTATGGCATGAATAGTGTGACCAAATACAGTGGAGATATTATTGTTGGGAAGAATTTGCTTTAGATGTGGCTAATATTTAAATTACTTTACTTGAAGTAAAGCAGAATACCCTATTACCCTTCTTGATATAGTTGGGCCTTATCCAAATAATTGAAGGCCTTAGTAGCAAAGGTTAGGATTTGCTAAAGAAGGAATTCTGTTTCAAGACTGCAACATGATATCCCATATCTAAACTGTTACCTACCAGCCTGCATCATGGATTTCAGATGTTCCAGCCTCCATTATCACATGAATGTCTCTGAAAAATCAAATCTCTGTGTGTATCCCTGTTTCTCCCTATACCTCTTATCTCCTTGTGTTCTACTTCCTGTTTTCTCAAATTTTCCCATTCTCTGGAGAACTAATACAACTAATAGAACATAGATCAAGATCAAGATAAATAAGACCTGTGGTTATTTTAATGTGACCACCATGAATCCAAAACCAATAAATCTTTTCATTGGCACACCCAACTAGTACCTAGGGATTACTCCTGGCACTGAGTATAGAAATACCCCCTGGCAGTCTCAGAGAAACATACGGGGTACTGGGGATAAAACTGAGTTAAGTCACATTCAAAATATGAGTCAATACTATCTCTCTGACCTCCCACAAGAAAATTTTAAATTGCTTTTGACTAAGAGTGATTTCATTTTTCTTATTCTCCATTATCTCAGTCTTTACAAATAGAAAAGCAGAAATACTTAGAGATGAGCTTACCTGTAGATATGATCAGTCTGAGAGAGAGAAATCATATCTTTTCTGTTTCTATGCTTACTTCCCTTTAATTCATGTCACTTGTGGCCTATAGTACAGCTAAAGCAAGCAATTATTCTAGTCAGAAAGTGATGGCTCATTGCCTGAGACAGAAACATACATAGGTCTGCTCTTTTGCAAATTCCTGGGATAATGCAATGGGGTACCCACAATCAAGTATGATCTTTGAATGGAAGAAGCCATTAAGTTTACATGACTGTGCAGTTAGATTTAAAATGTACTCAAAGAATGATTAATATTTTTTTCTTTAAAAAAATATGGAACGCTTCACGAATTTGCGTGTTATCCTTGCGCTGGGGCCATGCTAATCTCTGTATCGTTTCAATTTTAGTATATGAGCACATGATTAATATTTTTAATGTCTAGTCTGTGAATCTCTTTGAAGCAGCAGTTCAAGGTTACCTTGGGAAGAGAAGGAGTCAGGAACCATGTCCCAGAGGGTGTTGATAGAGACTGGGATCTCCAGCAAGAGATTATCTACATACATGATGAGAATTCATCATGTATTTGCTTCAGAGAGTTCTCTGAAGTAAAGGTTCTCACACTTTCAGAGAGGAGTAAGATAAAAGAAAATTTTTATTTTATTTTAGAAAAAATTGACCCATAAACTTTGATGTTATTTTATTCACATAAAAACAAAATTGATGCTAGCTGTTATTTTATCTACCATAGTTTTATATATTACCTTTATGTTAGTATAAAAAGAATTGGTTTCAGAGACTCTTAGACATGAACAAAGCTTTTCTAAAAATATGTCCTACATTTCAGAATTTAGGATTACATGCTGCTATCCTCACAAATTACTGTATCACCTATTTCTAAATATTGGCTTAAAGTGTGAAGAGAGTCAGAATATTATTAAGAGGTTCTCTTAGAGCTTGAATCATATTTGAAATCTTAATAGCTCACAATCATATTTTAAGATATTTACATTAGAAGCAGGAATGAACTGTAAGTTAGATTGAGTCTACACACATAATGAGCTCAAAATGTTCACTTTCAAGCTCTATTTCCTCCTTTAAAGGCCCACTTCCAAATGAACCCTAATGATAGATATTTTAACTACTTCAATGAGAATTTAACCTTCTTCCAGAACACCCACTGCTTTATATTACTCATATGTTCTTTATCATTTATTGCAGTTAGCTGAATTTCTTTTCGTATATGTAGATTGTATTTCCTCTTCAAGATTCCAAGTCCTTATGTAAAAATAGGAAATATAAGTATAAAGAAAACACCAGAAGCTTTATAATAAATAAGATTTGTCCCATGTTAGAATAGTTAACTTGGAAGGCTACAGATTTTATGATTCTATTATTACTCTTACCTAACTAACCCTTTGTAATAGTTATTAAACTCAGTACTTCTTTGGCTAGCTTTTTCAAAATATTTTTTCAATATAAACAATAACTATTATTGTTATAATATAAATTATAAAATATAGTGTCAGAGTGATAATATGGTGGGTAGGACATTTGCTTTGCATGCTGCTGACCCCAGTTTAGTCTTCAAAATCCCATATGGTCCCTTGAGTACCACCAGGAATGATTCCTGAGTGCAGAGTTACAAGTAACATCTGAGCACTGCTAAGTATGACTCTTAAACCAACATATACATACATATAATTTATATTATATATTATCTCCATATAGTATATTATATATAATGTCATTTTGGATCACATCCAGCAGTGTTCAGGGATTATTCCTGATGAAGCTCATGGGACAATATGGGGTCCTAGAGATTGAATGTGAGGTTAGCTGCATGCAAGACTGGTGCCTCACTTGATGTACTAACTTTCCAGCCCTGAATAAGATAATTACATTCTTAAAGAGACAAATTTAGTGATTTTTTATGATATAGAACTTGAAAGTAGGTTTTTGATTTCAATTTTCAAAATGTACACATGCAGAGACATGAGTAAGGTAATAGCAAGTAATTGTATTTTCTTTCATGATTTGTAAACTGGTTTTGAAAGGTTTTTAATGGATTCTCAAATATTTTTAGAGAATGAGACTGTGTGTGTCAGGTTACTTATGCTACCCTAATCAATAATTGTACTCCACCCTAAGGTGTGACCTGGTGATAGTATATTGGATTATTCCTTACTTGGTATTCTGCTTCCATTCTAGGGTGGTACCTGATTATTGTCAATAAAAGCAAGGGTCTGAGGAAGGCTGGGGCTTATTTCTTCAGTCTTCTTCCACTGAACTGCACTAAATCTTAAAGCTTTTGTGGTTTGAATTCCTTGCTTGAGCACTGGATTTTCTGAACTCATTCCTGTACCTTTTCATTGAGTGAATTATTTTCTGCAGATCTCTACAACTGGAACTGTTCCCTCTGACCTAATCTGACAGGGGAATGGGAACTGCCTTTCCTGTCTAGGAGCTCTGTGGGAATCAAACCTTAACCAGTCTCCTAGAGAATGTGACACTTCATCTGGTACCTGAATAGACTGCAACCCAACCCTTATCTACCATAAGTTAAATGCTTTCTTGGAAATCTTTCTAGGAAATTTTAAGATGGTCTATGTGGTTAATTGCATGGATTATGCCATCTTGTTTCAAACAGATTGATTGGGCATCGTTTAACGTTTTTGCTTTCAGTTGGCTGTGGTCTACATTGAAAACAAAAGTATATAATTACATAATTAGCTCTCTTGCACTGTATATATCCTGATCATTTTCAGAGCGTCAATATTGGCAATTATAATCCTGCTGAGCCTATTGATTTAATGGGTATTAAGGAATAAATAAGAACTTGGGGGGAGGGGACACCCACATGTGTGTAGCCAGAATATGGAAATAAAACAAATATTTAAGGATGAATTAGGAAGTTGTGGCATTTATAAATACAATATATAGTAGATAACTATATAACTATTAGAGATGATGAAATCCTAGTTTGCTGCAACTTGGGTGGAGCATCTTATTAAGTGAATAAATTGGAGGGCAAAAAAAATACCGAATTTACCTTATTTATCTATAATGTAGGTAAAGAAAGCAAGGGGTAGACAATGTCAAATGAAAACAAACCCTTGGCTTTTGATGGCAAAACAGATTACTGAATATTGGAGTAAGAAATTGAGAGGGAAGGAAAAGGTAGACTAGAGATGACAAAGGGACGGTGTTGGTGGTGGTGGCTGTGTCTTTGGCATTTGGGTGGTTGTGACAGTAAAATAACTTCATACATCAAAATCAGGAATAGTAGGGATGAAAAGATAGTACAAGATTGAAGGTGCTTGGCTTATACACAGTCAACCCAAATTTGATTCCCATGTATAGATTCCTAAATAGCATTAGGAGTGACCCCCTAAGAGAGACAGTAGTAAGGCCTAAGCATTACTGTGCATTTAAACAGAACAAATAAAACAACCCAAACATGGAAGTCAATACTACTGTAACAATATTACCCAAATCACTATATACCTATCTATATCATCTATAACTATATCTTTATAGTTATTTTGCTCCATCCCCAAATACAGAAAGAAGTTATTGAGTTTAGAGAGACATCTCAACTGGTTTGCACATATAATCCCCCACACTGGATGCTCCCCTCAAGAATAGCTGGTTGTAAACCTAAAGGTCCGCGAGTATCATGGGGGGCTACTCAGGTGATCACATAACATTGGGGTGCTCTGGTGACTGTATCTGAGAAGCACTGGTTGGAGCCATATGGTCCAAGTGGCTGAGTATTGCCAGGCATGACCCTGAGTTCCTGGGTATTGTTTGAGAACTTCCCACAACCCATCCAAAAATGAAAGTGAAAAGAAAGAAAAATAGATACTTAGTATTTATTGCATAGAAATACCATGTTGATAAGTATTTTACATATATTAATTTATTTGCACAACTGAAGAGAATGCCATTATTATTATGCTCATTTTAAAGATAGAAACAGGAGGGGGCCGGGCAATGGCGCTGGAGGTAAGGTGCCTTGCCTGCGCTAACCTAGGATGGACTGTGGCTCGATCCCCCGGTTCCCCATATGGTCCCCCGTGCCTGCCAGGAGCGACTTCTGAGCGAATAGCCAGGAGTAACC
>PVKC010045430.1:0-11422 GCA_004027635.1 Crocidura indochinensis | reverse complement strand
ACTGACTGGGTGCCGCATTTCTGGTGCTTTGCGGCTCTTTCCAAATACTCAGTGTTCACAGGCCCTTTTGAATGATTTCAGCAGAAGTATCTAGTGCGCCTAACAATTTACACAGGCCACTGCTTGCTTAGGGTCACTTTGGGAAGTGGATTGACAACTGTTCTAGGACTAGGAGTGAGCTATATTGAAGGAGGGGCTGGAGGTAGAGAGGCAGCATGGGTGTTTCCGGTATTGTCCCTGCACAGTGTCCCTGTGTAGTCACTCCTTAGTTTTTTCCCCACGGGGTCAGAGCATGGTGCTGGCACCTTGCATGACAGGTGAAACCCTAGATGTAGGGCTGCCATTGTGGGATTCTGATGTACACCAGGACAGCCCTGTGAGATACGGCATCACCCAAGTACTGAAGGGAGAGTGACTCTTGAGATGTAGGGACAGGAGCTGGACATCCAGCTGCATGCCCCAACAGGAGCAGGAGTGTGACCAGTGCCCTACGGCCCTTGTTCTCTTGAGGACTGGGGTCCCATGGGCTGGCTCCAACCAACTGGCTCTTTCAGCCGCCAGGTCTGTCCAGGGGCATCATCCTTTTCTTTTGCCTGGTGGTTGCCGCCTTCTGCATGATCCTGAAACCCAGAGAACAGTAAAGTCGAGAGTCTGCTTCAGGGCTGAACCCCACAGAGGAGCTCCTCAGTGAAAGTCTGATACCACCTCCTGGGCCTCCCATCCCATGCTGTAGCCCCTTCCCCAGGCAGATAGTGCCTGGCAGCACCTCAGGATTTGGGGGTGGGGATGGAGAAGCCTGTAGGGGATTGGCTGGGCAGGCACCCATGTGACTGGGGCAGTGAGTACTTAGGAGTGCCCACCTTCCACCATTTGAGAGGATGCCATGATGCAGGTGCTCTGTGCAAAGGGCAGTGGTGCCAGGAAGAGCCATGGCAGGCAGAACCCCTGGGAGGATTCAATGACCCTCCCATCTCTAATGCCTTGAAATAGTCCGCCAGGCCCATTTTGAAACACTGAAGGGAGACCCTCAACACTTGCAGCCTTTTGGCCCCAGGCAGGAGTGGTGTTCACTGCTTTCTAAAGGGGCAGAAGAAGGGAGGGTAGAGTGTGCAGAGCTGCTGCAGTGAAGGAGACGGAGAGCTGGCAGGGGTGCTTACTGTGTAGTAAGGGAGGTAAAATGTGGCTCTGAAACAGAGTGTAAGTTTAACCACATATTCCAGGAGCCAGGAGATAAGTCCTGGCCTTAGGGGCCAGGTAATTCTTTTGAGGGCTGTGGCCAGGAGCTGATGCTGGGGCTTGTTTCTCAGAATTTTGGGACAAAAAGGTCTTCAGAAAAATGGGAGGGCATTGCCTTTTTCTTATAGGAAGTCATAAAATAATTTTAGCACAGACTAATGAGAGGTTCAAATAAATAGAAAATGTGGTCTCTATCTCCTTCCCTCTCACAGCCCAGTTGCTATCACAGCTGTGCATGTGCCCATCTGCTTCATGTGGTGCCCTGGGACTGGGCAGTCTAGGTGGCATGGTTCCATGCTGGGCTCTGAGGTTGTGGTGCCAGGATTGACACTGGACTGGGCACACTCAAGGCAGGTACTCTAACCCCATGACATCATTCTGTGGATGCGAAGATAAATGAGGGGCATAGATCAGCCTATAAGCCCTTTTTTCTCTTTTCCTACTTTCCAAGCTGGGAAAACAGTGACCTATAACAATGAGTTCAGGACATTTTCAAGACCAGATAAATCAGGCATGAAAGGTACCTTCATATGATGGGTCAGGGAGGCAGCAGACATCTGCTTTTCACAGTCATAATGGCCATGTGTGACAGACTTGCTCTCCTCTTCCATCAGCAATTACTATATGAACAGCAGCCCTAAAGAAGACCTCCACTTAGAAACATGGGAAGTCTACTCCATTGACCCCTACAGCCCAGCATGCTGATCAGAGACAAACTGACACGGAACAAGATGTCTAGCATTCATATTTCTCACTGTGTGGGATGGCCAGATCCCACTGCATGTTCTGTAGCATGAATGGTTTATGAGCCTACTTTATGGCTGGGTTCCACTGAGTGTTCAGTAGAAGGAATAACTAATTCACCTCCTACACTGCCTATTGAGCTAGCGCACAAATAAATGGCTCTGTCACTGGGAGTGAAGCTAGAGGAGACCAGTATTTGGATGAGAAGGAAGCAGAGGGTGGGGTGAGGACTGTGATCCACAGTGCTGAAAGGGGGACAACCTGGGAGAGTGAGTCAGCTTGTGGTTGTGGTTGGGTGGTGTTCTGCGGTGAATCTGTGCTGTTAAATCCTTTGTTGGGTGTTTGTGAATCCACAAATAGTTCCCAGAATGAGAAATTGCTTCCCATCCCCTTGCCCCCTTTCGGGGGGAGATCTTGGTAATATTTATCTGCAGCAAATAATAATCCACACAGACAAGAAGGTTAGGGTGTAAAAGATTGGGCAAAGAGAGGAGTCCTTTTCCAGCCTGCTCCCAGTTCTGGCAAAACGACCCAATTTACCCTGTCCATCAAGCTATTTATTGCCAACTCCACAGCACCTGGAAGGTCTAGGTGGGGCAATAGTCACAGAACAATCCTAAGGAAATATTTTTATATACAACAATTTCAAGAATAATCTTATGGAACTATTTTCATATACTACAGTTTACATGTGCATGCATGGGACATGCACACGGATGTGTGCGTTGTGTGTACAGGAGTGTATTGAACATCTGTATATATGTGTATATGCAACTGTGTGTATGTGCATGCAAGAGTGTCCAAGTGGTATTGTGCATATTTATATGCCTGCTATATGCAGTTGTATGTGTGCTTTTGTACATGTGTATGTATTTGCCTCCATGTATTTCTTGCATTGTACATGTATATATGCATGTGTGCTGTGTATATTTCATGTGTTTATGTGTGTTTGTGTATATATATATGTGTGCCTGTGTGTATATAGGTCTGAATTTCATGCATGTGTATTATGTATGGATGTGGATATATGCCTGTGTATAGATATGTATATTGTGTGGCATATGCTTCTGTGTGTACAGCTATGCACGTGTACCCATGTGCAGTTATATATTTTATGCATGTATATTTGTTTTTGTGTATATGTGCCAGTATGTGGCACATATTTATATGTGTGAGCACAGGTGTGTGCGTGAACATACGAATGCGTCTGCATGTGTGGATGGCTCCTGGCAGTCCTCCTTATGACCTTTTTGAGGACCAGGAGACCCCATCTCTGGAGAAGACAGACCTTTTCCAGGCATTTAAAAGCCCAGTGAATGTAGCTCAAGGTCTATTTGACCTTTTTGGCAATTTGAGAGCCCCAGGCCCACCATTCCACTGAAGTAGCTCGTGTCAACCTCATTAATCATGTTTCTAATTCCCCGAACTCTACCCCTCTAAGAACAGCAAGTGTGGGTTCTCCAGTCACAATCTTAGCAGCAGTAAGGCAGGCTCGAGGAACTGGGCATCATCCACAATTCCCCTGTGCCTTCTGGAGCTTGTTCCATGAAAGAAAGGTGGACACCAGGCAGGTGGGGAAGGTTGGAAGCAGACTGGCCATGCAGGATGGGTAGGAAGGCTCTGGCTTTATGGTCTCCTACACACACATACAGATGGCTGCCATCTCCCTGAATTACTGTTTGTGTGCCCAACTTGTCTGTCAGGGCGAGGTTCCCTGGAGGTCACTGTCAGTCTGTCCACCAACTCAGCCTGGAAACTCACTCTGGAAGCCCTGCTTCAGTGACGTGGCTCCAGGCTTCCAGTTCCTGGCTCCCAGCTCTTGGCTCTAATCTCACACAAGAGAGGACTGAACCTTCATATTGCTGTCCACTATGGTCTGCCCTGATGGCACAGGGATGCGAAGACCAAGCTGCCTGGACATGCTTCTTGAGCAGAATGGAAAACTTGAAGGGAACCCAGAGTGCACGGGGGTTCTTCTGCAACATATAACCCAGCAATAGCTCATGCATAGCTATTCCCTGGTTGTTCCTGGTCATAGTGATAAGCAGTCATGTGTGCAAAGGTGAATCTGGCTTTCACTTTTACTGTGTTTTCTCACAGAACAATTTCTGCTTTTCTATGATCATTCTCTGACTCCAGTGTGCTGAAACCCCAGGTTTAGTCCACACTTTCAGCTTCAGGTGTTCCCTGGGCAGTCACCATGGAATGTGATTTAGTAGCTTTGCATTAGTTGTGCCAATAAATTCTGTCTTTAAGAGATGTGCTGACCCAATCTGACCCTTTCTGAGTCTGAGGGCTCTAGTAAGAGGCATTTTTCCAGCTTCAGTTTAGACACGTTCTGATGCATCTCCATGAAACTGGATTACAGCTTCCCACACTGAGTGGCTTGAGTCCTGCCCATGCTTCCTCACCATCCTTCCCTCAACCTCCTCCAGCCAGGACGCTGTGCTCAGTGGTGGTGAGGCAACATGTCCCCAAGTCTCCCAGTCTTGGCAGAGCACAGAAACCATATGCATCTCCCTGCCCCTTTGGAAAGCCCCAGGCCGCAGTCCCAAATTTGCACTCATGTAGTTTCCTGTCTTCTAGATTGACCCTTGAACTCTCACAGCCCGAAGGCCCCTTTGGTGACTAACCCTTCTCTTTCTCTTCCCCTGGTCTTCACATGAGGTTCCCGAGTGGTGCCACAGAGCTGCCCTGTGCATGGTGCCCCAGAGCTATGGTGCCCCATAACCAGGACAGGCCCATCATAGGTATCACCATCCATGCCAACACTCACAGCCTCTGAGATAGCAACAGGCTGACTGTACCCCTGGGAGCATGCACAATCCCCCAGGTCTGCCCCAACGCCAAAGCTGATATGCTCTACTGCTCCATTCATCCTGTTGGCACCATGCCCCACTGCACCTGCCTCTGCTCTGCCAAGCCACCTGGGGCTCCCAGACCTACCACTTGCCCCAGCTGCCCCACACTCTCCTCCCACACCTTGACCCTCCTTCAGTCCCCTCCACACACTTCAGCCCTCCCCCCACTCCCTTTCCCACATCTGAACCCTCCACACTCCCCCCCACACCACACTCCCTCCTCCCTCCTGATCCTCTCACACATTCCTTTTCCCTCCTCCCTCCAGATCCTCTCACACACTCCCTCTTTCTCCTCCCTCCTGACCCTCCCACATTCCACGCAGTCCCACTCTGGTTCTCCTCCTCACAGATCTGTCTCCCATCCCACTCCATTTCTACCTCCTGCAGGACCTCTCTTTACCCACAGACTAAGCCCTGTGCTATGTGGCACTTCTCTGTGTCTCCACTGTAGCTGACCCTCTCTCATCTGTGGATCTGTGGTCTTTTTCCAGGCCTGTATGTCACAGAGCCAGAGTCCCCTTTTACTGTTGAACCCTCTGCCTTCCTGGCAGGTCTCCCTAAAAGGCACAGATACTGCCCACCTGTGCCCCAAGACCCAGCCAACTACCCTGACACCCCACTACTGACCCAGTTCGACTGGCCAACCCCTGTAGGGCTCAGCCTGGGCTGACCAGAGTGGGTGTAGCACTTCGTGGCAGAAGTCAGAGATGCAGCTTCCACCCAAACACTGTAGCCCCCACCCCTTGGACCCACACACAGACCTGCCACTGGGAGGTAGATCCTTGCAGATCCCTGAGCAGCTTCAGGAAAGGGGGTGTTTTCTAAAGGGAAAATTGGGAGATTCCAAACATACTCAGCTCTGGATTTTCCAAATATTTCCAGCCTGCGTCTTTCAGATCAGGTTCCCCCCAGCCTCACACTTCGCTCAGACTCTCTCTTCTCCTTACTCCAGGGCTTAGCTACAACCATGGCTCACTGACTTTTGCTCCTTGGTGACAAGTTCCAGGCAGAACCAGGTACCACAGTACCACTGGGAGCTCCTGGCCCTTCTTTCCTGCTCCCATGAACCCTGAGCAAAGTGCCACAGACCCAGGCTGGAGCTTCTGAGGGATCAGATGGAGATGGGAGAGAGTGGCACTGTTCACCCTCTCTAGCCCATTCTGAGTGCCCCTAATAGTCCTCTGTCCTTGTCAGTAACTTGGCCTGTACCCTGGAGTCTTGGTTCTTTTCTCCCAGAAAAAAGAAGGAGTAAAGGCACCCACGATGCAGCTCCCTCCCTCCCGAGGGAGGACTTCATTGCTCCCATCCCACACAAATGCCTCTAGTTGGCTCTTGCACTCCCAAAGGTCACCCCTCCACAGTCCTCGGGCACCTCCATGTCTGCCCTCCCCACCTAGTGCCCCAGGGACCAGAGCAGGAAGGCTGGACTGCTCAGGGCCAGCAACTGTGGTGAAAATGGGACTCTTCCAAAAGGATGCAAATTGGTGACCAAGGACTCACCCAGGAACAGGAAGTTTCTCCTCTAAAAAGGATGCAAATTAGAGGCTAAGAAGAGCACACCCAAGAATAGGAAGCTGTTGTCTGCTGTCACAGTTTAGAGCTTTTGGATCAGAACCTCAAGATCCCAGAGTTCAACATGAGCTCCTGCAAAGGGACAGACAGACAGACGTGTTTGGCTCTGACCCACCTGTGGATGATGCTTGGCTTCAGGATGGCCAATTTCAGAGATGGAGGTCTCTCCCACCAGGGGCCTGGCACCTATCTTCTGCCCAACAAACCTCCTGGCCATCCTGGCACTAGTCCTGCTGCTGGTGCCCACATTTGGTAAAACACATAGAACCGGGTTGGGGGAGTAGGACACATGAGAGGTCTGAGGAATTTAGAGAAGAGCAAAGGAAGACAGAGACCACGGGGAGCAGGACACAGAGGAGGCATGGGAACAGGAACACAGGGGAGGAGAAGTGGGGGAGGGGCAGTTGCAGCTGCTACAGACACACTCTGGGACCTGCTCCTAGTCTCCAGGAACTGAGGAGGACAGGCAGGTAGGCCAGGAACCCTTCTGCTGGGGGATCCATCTTGAGGGTCTCTGGTGATCTCTGGAGGTCGAGTAGTCTCTGGGGCCTTTGGGGATCTTTAGGAAACCCTGAGGGTTTCTGGGGACTTCTTTTGGTCCCTAGTGGTCTGGAGGTCTTCAGTGGTTTGAGGGTCTCCTGAGATGTGTCTGTTCTAAAGGGGCTCCTGGATGGTGTCAGGTTAGTGATGGGGCTGGAAGCTGGACAGCCCCAGTGGGTTAGCCCCCACAGTGAGAGGATTCTGAGATCCAAACACAGCAACCTTTTTGTTCTTGAGCATTAAGAGGAGACCAGCAGACCTGAGATGGATCCTCTAATGCTCCTTTCTTGCTCTGCCCAGCCCAGCCTTCAGGGTAAAGGACCCTGGACTTCTTGACTAGCCCAGAGGTCAGGGTCCAGAATCAGCATGGGCAGGAAAATGGGGCATGTCCCTAGGCCAGAACAAGATCTGAGTATGGATGGGAAGGGCAGTCTGTGCTGCAACCCCTCATGGACCCTCCCCTTGGAGCCCTTCCTGCCCATGTGAGGATGCTGGCTTCACGCTGCAGCCTTTTAGGGAGTTCCTCTCACAGCACCATCTGGTGCTCAGACCTGCTCCCTGGAGGCCATGTCCCCACAGTGTTGTTCATCTATTTTTTATCTCTGTCCACACCAGAAAGAACCCAGTGGGAGAAATGAGGGTGCCTGTCACTGTGTGAACATCACAAAAAATGGGGTCAAGACCTGTGTGTCCTCCCAGACAAGGACCACTGGCAGTATTAATTGAAAGAAAATATTGTTGGGGGGGGGGGAAGAAAATATTGTTGAGACACTACAGGAACCTCTGGACAGTCTTTGCTGTTCTCTGTGGTTCTCTAGTTGTGTTTTAATGGACCGAAGGGGCAGGAGGCGACACAGTGATAAAGGAGCAGGAGGCAACACAGTGACACGGGCAGTGACACTTGGTAGCGATGCGGGCATGTACACACCAGACACAGTGACCATCATGTCTGTGGCCTGAAAATCACCAGATGGGATGGCTGGAAAGTCACACAGGAGAGCTGAAGGTGCCCAGTAAAAGAAAGGTTGCCTTGACCCCTTGGGAGAGGTGCAGAATGCAAGATGGGGCTATTCCCATAGACTTGGGGTTCGGGGGGCTCACAGATACCACATATAAACACAGACAAAAAACATACATGCCATGTGTCGCAGACACACCACATGTACTCAGAAATACATATAATGCAGGCATACAACATAGACATGAATCACAAATGCATGTATCATAGACACTCAATACGTATGCATACTGAATGCAATAGAAACCGATGTGTATACATATGTATGTTACAGACAAATCATTTGTATACATAGGTACACAGACATGTGAAAGGCACATATTATGTGCACACACCAAAACATACCACATGTATACACAGATATGCTAATATAACTCAGGCATATGAAGATATACAAATTGTGTCACATAATAGATATGGCACATATGAAAACAAGCACAGATACATGCACATGTATGACTCTGGTACACACCATCTATATACATAGCTAAATGTGTGTCACATACAGTGCAGACACAGACCCCACATACATATATAAATTGGTGTATCTATGTTCCATTCATCAGGCATACTGAGACCCTCTATAGCAGAAGTTGGAGATGGATTCCCTGGTGGGCCGAGTCCTGCCAAGAGAGGTATCTGGAACATCAGCAGAGAGTGGTGGGCTCACGAGTCATTTGACAAGGCATTTCTGCAAGGCCATTCTCTGATTCCTGTGCCGTCAGACCTGTGAGCATTATAAGGGCACAAACTCCTTGGCTTCACATATAATAGGACACAGGATACATGCATGTCATTGTATCTTATCAATTTGACCAAAACTCAGCCCTCTCTTAGTTTGGATGGAACAGAAAACACATCCTAAGTGCAGATAGGGTGGGAATTTTTGAAAATTTTCTACCTACAAGCAAAAAATCATCTCTTTGGATTATATGTTATAAATCAACTATAAAATCAAAAATATATGTGTTTATCATAACAGGACCACAGTCACACATATACATCACAGATGCATGCCACACACACATGAATATTAACAAACATTAAAAGGAAGAAACACTGTGAGTTTAATAGTAACTGACCAAAAACTGATGTATCAAAACTTTGAGACAGAAGAAAAGTTGAGATGCAGCCTCTGTCCCTTCTTATGAAAAGGTGCTCTGAGGGGGCCGGGCGGTGGCGCTGGAGGTAAGGTGCCTGCGCTAACCTAGGACGGACCACGGTTCGATCCCCTGGTTCCCCATATGGTCCCCCGTGCCTGCCAGGAGCACCTTCTGAGCGCATAGCCAGGAGTAACCCCTGAGCATCACTGGGTGTGGCCCAAAAACCAAAAAAAGAAAAAAGAAAAAAAGAAAAGGTGCTCTTTAGGGCTCTACTTTCTTCTTTCACTTTTATGGTACTTTTTGGTTTGGAGCCACTCCAGGGACATTCTTTTTTTTTTTTCACCTTTAGACTTGTGATTTTTTTAATTCCTGTTATAACATATATGATAAATAGCAGGTGTGTACTTTTGATTTTTGAGATATATACCCTATATCAAATATATTTATTTTTCTTCCTCACTATATAAGAAGATATTCAATAACAGTTATAGCTTTTAAGGGAATACATCTAAGGTAGTCAAAGAAGATATATATGTCCCTTTTATGTCTTTAGAAATAGTTGGTGGGGAGGGGCCGGGCGGTGGCGCTGGAGATAAGGTGGCTGCACTAACCTAGGACGGACCGCGGTTCAATCCCCCGGTTCCCCAAATGGTCCCCCGTGCCTGCCAGGAGCGACTTCTGAGCGAATAGCCAGGGGTAACCCCTGAGCGTCACAGGGTGTGGCCCCCCCCAAAAAAAAAAGAAAAGAAAAGAAATAGTCGGGGGAAGGGTGTTGAATCTTGGAGATCATTTTGGTCTTCTGGAGTCTGCCTAACAACTCCCAGAAGTACATATCAGGAAAGGTTTTTGAGTGGGGATTTCTCAGAAACTGAGTATGGTAGCAAGCACAGGTACACAGTGAAGATAGTCAAAGGAGATAAACATGTCCCTTTTATGTCTTTAAAAATAGTCAGGTTGAAACCAGTACACCATTTTGGTCTGTGATTTGACCTTCAGGAGTCTGCAAAATGACTCACAGCAGTCCCATATCAGGAAAGGTCTTTGAGTGCAGACTTCTCAGAAACCGAATATGGTAGCAAGTACAGGTACACAGTGATGGAAGGTGGAGGACAAGAGGCCACTGAGAGTAGATAAATAGGAACAGAGTATTGTTTTCTTCTCAGGCTGAGAGTCTATTTTTTCACTTTGGGAGCTGGTTGGCAGCTGGCTTGAGTGGGGATAATGATCTGCTTTTGAGAAGCCAAGAACTGAGGTTAAAAAGAGTTAAATGTGGGGTAATAGGTAGTGGGAGTGAGGGAGTAAAGGACTAGAAATGAGGTTGTACGGTGGTGAGCCAAGGGGGCAAGGAAAGTAAACAACATAGATATTCTGTATATTGCAAACATAAATTAAACCCTAAGCTATCCTATTAAACTATCTATACTTTACTCGTGGGGGCGCTAGCCCACACGTGGTTTGAGAATGACACTGGTGGGAAGGAAAGTTGCCAGAGACTTCCCCAAACCAGTCCCTCATGTGCAGGATGGGGTTGGAGAAAGCGTAGGGTGCCCTTTAAACTCCTTCCCGGCACCCACCTCGCTGGCCCCATGGGCAGGTGCCCAGATATAACCCTGGAGTCTGGGAAGAAGGTGAGGGAAGGCTGTTGGGAGCAGCCCAAGCTCTGTAGTCTCCCTTCTTGAGGGTCTTTCCTGTGGTACTCAGAAGATTCTGAGGCTGGAGAATCAAACCTGGACCACCACATGCAAAGTAAGTGCCTGAGTCCAGCTTTGGCCTGTGAGAATGAATGGCTGATTTAAGTTATCATAATCCTAAAGCATTTAAAATCTTTATTTCAGAGCTAGAGTGATAGCACAGTGGTACCCTGTTTGCCCTACAAGTGGCTGAACCCGGACAGGCCCAGGGGTGGTTCCTGGCATTTCATTCCTGAGCCTGCCAGGAGACATTTCTGAGCGCAGAGTCAGGAGTAATCACTGAGCACCACTGGGTGTGACCCAAAACCTTCCAAAAATGTTTTTCTCATCTAACATGCTTACTATGACACTGTAGAGATTATTAAAAGTTAGTCATCTTAAGAAATTTGGTCTCAGGGGGCCGGGCGGTGGCGCTGGAGGATAAGGTGCTTGCCTTGCCTGCGCTAACCTAGGACGGACCGCGGTTCGATCCCCTGGTTCCCCATATGGTCCCCCGTGCCTGCCAGGAGCGACTTCTGAGTGAATAGCCAGGAGTAACCCCTGAGTGTCACCGGGTGTGGCACAAAAACCAAAAAAAAAAATTTGGTCTTAATGACGCAGCTTATAGAACTAGAAAGTGCTCAACAAAAGGACCCAAAAATAGGAAGGCAGAAGGAA
>PVKC010045429.1:0-11416 GCA_004027635.1 Crocidura indochinensis | reverse complement strand
TTTTTTTTTACACACATGTAGAGTTAATGAACAGGACCAAATCTTTCAGGATGGTCAGGACCATGCTGGCAATTACACCTTACTGACCCTACTGTAATAGCAGTAGTGGAGGTGGTGTCTTGGCATGACCCCAGGTGGATTTACCAGGACAACTCTAATGCTGGCCTCAGGAATTTAGTATGGAAGGACCAGTTTATCCAATTCTCACCCTGGAAAGGCAAAGGTTGGGAAGCCCTATTCTTCCAACTGCCTATAGATTTCCCAAGCCAGCCAATTTTCTAGACACCAGTCCCTTTCTGCAGAAAGTAGCAAGAGAAAGTTAGCACCCCTTTCATATAATCAAAATCATTATAATGTAAATCTTTCTGAGGTTAAAAGCCAAGAGAAGGGGCAGACATTGAACAAGTTTTAAAACTTTTTTGGTGAAATTTATGGAAATTATCTTAGATGTTCCAGACACATGTTAAAGTGCTGTTAGAAAAAAGGAAAAACTAAATATTATTAGTCAAACTGTGTATTCTACCTTTTCAGATATTAACAACTCTTCTTTTGACTAGGATTCATGGCAAATGGGTATATTGCATCTTATTGTGAGTAAAGTGAAACACTTGTCTTTTTCTATTCTTGACATGTTCAGTATGCTTTAATGCTTCATAGAACATTGTTGATTTGCATAAATCCAAACAGGAATAATTTTCTTTCTGTTGTAGGGTCTACCCCTAGTACAGAAGAAAATGTCAAATGCAGTTATAGGAACCTAATGTCCTCTTAAAAGGGGATGAATTGATACAAGTGAGTATAGTAAAAACAAGTAGTTATTAATAGTCTGCAAACCTCAGGGGCAACCTCTATGCAGGCTAGGCAAAAGAAGGAACTAGAAATCATCTCTCTCAGGGAAAATGAAGAGTGTCCCCATCTGCTGATCTGCAACAACTGGTCCCTGCTCTCAGAATCAAAAAAAGTCATGGATACCAGAATTCCTCACAACCCTGGAGATGAATGGGATGAACTCCCTCTTGTCAGGACACCCCTAAAGAAGATGAGAGACCTGAGATCACCACCATCTCATAGTGCTGACCTGGTCCACCACCAGCTTATCATGTTTACCTGATACATCAACCACCAGCACATTATGGTTTGCATCTTTATATTGGCAGAGTCTGGGTAACCCTGATGTGACAGGTAAATATTAATGTCATTAATAAAATCACCTACTCTGTCCTTAGTCAAACACCAGGAACTTTTATTTAAAAAAATTGGAGTACTCCAAATAGAGAGCTTTCCAGTCTTGCTGTATTTAAAAATATGTAAAACATACATGTAAAAGTACAAATTAGGTTTATTAAGCTATCTGAAAATTTTAAAATGAAGGTGGAGAGATAACTGTTTCTATAACTTGTCTTTTGTAGAAATCATATTCTAGTTTCCACAAAGGTAACTGGATAAAACATATTCTGTTACTCTGAGAGATCTATGAGGGAGAACGTTAGCTAAAGAGGCAGACATGATCTTCATTGAGTCTTCTAATGGGCTGAATAACTTCCAAATAAATATCAACATCACTTGTAAGGATGCTTTCTTAGTTCTATATGCACATGAAGTAACTCAGAGCTGTTCTTTATGTGCCATTAAGAAACCTAGCATTAGAGTGAGCCCAGGCAGGAGTGTGACTGGGATAAAATAAAAAAGAACTGTTAACTTGCAACAGCCAGAACAGCTGAGGGTTTGGGTGGTGTTTGGCACAAAAATCTCCATTATAAAATGTACTGAGGTGAGTGAATTCAGATAAAAGTGTAGTCACTCTACTCTGCTCTGTGGTCACTCATTTCTTCTAGTTGAGTAGCCCTTCCACAACACATTAAAAGAAAACCACTACAAAGGTCACAATGAGAAAACAACGCAGAGCACCAGCACACTAAGTAGATGAAATGGTAGTTTTAAAGATTTAGCTAACCTCAGTCACCTATATAGCTTCTCTTAGAAATGAAATGGTATGGCTGTTCAAAGAATTCAAAGAAACCATAGAAAAGGGAGCCCATAAAAGTTTAAGAGAATATGCAAGTAGAAAAGAGAAAATTTCAAACATAAATATCAAATATCAGGACTGAAACTTGGTAGGTGAAATAAAAAAAAAGAAAAGAAAAACTCACTGGAAAGCATCACCAGCAGAGTAATAGCTGCTGAGGATAGAATCATAGAGCTAGAAGATGAGCTGCATAATACCTTTATTCAACAGAATCAATTGAAAGAGACTCTTAAAATAAGTATACAGAAGATGAAAAATATTCACAAAATAAGTGAACAGACAACAGTATTTGGGATATTTGGGATAAATTTAACAGAACAATGTAAGAATCATTGGGATCCCAGAGGGCAAGGAAGAAAAACCCTATGAAGAAGTAAAGAAATAACAGTCAGACACATGACCAAGAAACTCCCAGAGCTGAAAATCTTTGACCCACATTTTGAATTCCAAAGAGTACCAGATAAAAGATATCCAAATCAATCAGAGCGGTAAGATGTCTGCCTTGCCAGTGCTAGCCTTGGAGGAGCCGCAGTTCAATCCCCTGGTGTCCCATGTGGTCCCCCAAGCCAGGAGCAATTTCTGAGCGCAAAGCCAGGAGTAACCCCTGAGCATCAAACGGATGTGGCCCCCAATAACAAACAAACAAAAAATTACCCTAAGGCACATACTAGTCAAAATGATGAAAACCAGAGATAGAGATAGAATGATGAAAACAAATCAAAAAGGGAAATTATATACATAGAAGAAAACTTAAGATTTACAGCATATTTATCACAAACAACCCATCAGGTAGGAAGGCAGTGGTGGGATATAGTTAAAAAAAAAAAACTGAATGAAATGAATGCCTCACTAAGAATACTTCACTGAGCCAGACATTATTCACGTTTGAAGAAAAAGATATGTAAGTTCATGGAAAATAACAGCTCGGAAAATTTACAGACTCAAAAGCAAACTTAAAAGAAACATGGCAGGGGGAATTTTAAGGCAGGACAAAAGCCACAAACACACCAAACTTCTACAATATGATGTCTCAAAATACCATGAAAATCATTTCTCTCAACATTAAGTGAACTAAATGCACCAGTTAAAAGATACTGAATGGCAAAATGGAACAGAAAATTGAATCCAAATACTATCTGACTGTAAGAAACTTGCTTGAATAGTCAGAGCTGTTGTCATACACCTGTAAAATCACATTTTACTTTTTTCTTTCACCTTTTCTAAGTTAATTAGCACAAGTACCAATAATTATGTCAACCTTGACCCTCAGGTGATTTATGTTAAACTTTAGCTAATAAAAGTGGCAGGAAAAACAGCAGAAAGAAGTTTGGCTGGCTCATTAAGATCCAAGAGGCTGTTCAACACCCTCTGGCCAAAATCCACCTTTTCTCGTAACTCTGTCTAGTTTTTTATCCAACACTTCTTGCTGCTGAGCTGTCCATTCCAGAATTGGCATAAAGACTCTAACAAAGCTTTTGGAAACAATAGCTTGTTATAGCAAAGTGGCAGGGTACACAATAAAGACGCAAAAATCAATGGCCTTCTTAAACACAAATAATGATAAAGAAGAAATAGACATTAAAAACACAATCTATTTCACAATAGTACTACAGAAACCTGGAGTCAGTACCTTGGAGTCAACTTAAATAAAGAGTTGAAGGACCTAATAAATAAAACTATAATGCTACTTTAAGAAGTAAAAAAGGACACAAGGAAACAGAGACATATACCCTGTTCATGATTAGGAGGATTACTGATAACATTAACATTGATAGCAGAAAAGTTACACTGGTGAAGGGTGGTGCACATTCAATGACTGAAACCCAACTACGAACATGTAACCATGGTGCTTAAATAAATTATTATTAAAAAAAGAAGAAACAAACCATTGAAGATGGAGCTGTATAAATCTAGATAATGATTTCAAAGATAAGGGGGTGCAATATGAATGGTACCAAAGCAATATATTAATAGAAAATGAATATCTAATCATGCAAAAATATAAAATAAAATAAAATTCTAGTCAATAATTAAAAATAGTATATAAAAGTATGTGTAAGTTAATTCATATTTATTAAAATGAGTTGAATAGTGTGTGGTGTGGCATACCTTATAAAATCAAATCTTGAAAACTGATGATGCTGTCATTAATTTTATGCCTACTTGATATTTTGACACTTAACCAATGTTAAAAAGATACATTCAATTTTTTTTATCTGTTTACTTATTCCTTTTTGCTCACACCTGGTGGCACTCGGGGACTAATCCTGCTCATCACTCAGGTCCTAGTGGGCTCTGGGGCCATATATGGTGCCAGAGATCAACTTTGGGATTATGCTAACCCTGACATATTCACTTTAGGGAACCATTGAAATTGTTTTTCTGGTTATTGAATAAAAATATTGGAATAGACTGTCAAATAACTTTACATATTATGGGTCAACTTAAATGAGGACTCTTACTCCAAGTCAGAATGCAATTAAATACAGATAAGTATAATTAAAGTTATAATATTATATTTTACTATATTTTTATTAAAATGTAATATCTTTATTTAAGCATCATGGTTACAAACATATTTGTGGTTGGGCTTTAGTCATTAAAAGTACATCTTCCTTCACCAGTACAACCTTCTACCACCATCACCCTCCTCCCCCACCAGATTTTTTTGGGGGGGGGGGTCACACCCAGCAGTGCTCAGGGGGTTTACTCCTGGCTCCATGCTCAGAAATTGCTCCTGGCAGGCACGGGGGACCATATGGGGCACCGGGATTCGAACCGATGACCTTTTTTTCCACCAGATATTTTTTAAAAAATTAAAGGAATACTAGAATTTATGGAACTAATTTTTAACCTTACACTGAGTTTTTTAAGTGAATGTTTTGTCTGTGAGGCCCAAAAAAATTCTTCTTTTTTCTTCATTTATGAAGCATCAAGTATCTTTCCATCATTTTTCTTTCATCTTTTTGTTTCCTTGTCCACAGAAGAAATTAACCTTTTGGAGTTACAGATGAAAGCTCTTATACAAGTTCTCTTTGTAGCTGAATTGTGGTTCTCCCTTTATTTGATATATTCTTTGCTTTTATTTGGAGCCATTTCTAGCTATGCCCCAGGACCACTCCTAATAGTGCTCAAGAGACCATGTGTTGCATATAGTCAAGAGACCATATGTGTTGCAGGGACTCAAAGCTCGTTCAGCTGTCTGCAAGGCAAATGCCTTACCCATTTTACTATCTTTGACTGTTAAATTATATTAAATAGTCTAAAAAATAAAATAAATAAATAAAAGGGGAACAGGAGAAAGTAAGGGAGGATGAGAGAGAGAGAGAGAGAGGGAGAGGGAAATTGTCTGCAGGCAGGGGAGAAGGTAGGAGGGAAACTGGGGACATTGGTAGTGGGAAATGTGCACTCGTGAAGGGTGTTATATATTGCATGATTGAAACTCAATTATAAATAACTTTGTATTTGTGAGAAAATAAACAACTGTATTATGAAAAAAAGAAAATTGCCTGAAAATATATAAATTCACATGTAATTGTCTAACACATCACTTAAAATAAAAAAAAATACAGGGAATAGATTATTGGTATGCAGCCAACAGAAACTGGGCCTAACACATTTTTGCATTTTGGATCTACCAGTATGCAAAAGAAAGAAATAAAAATGCATGCTGGGTATATGGACTTACTGAAATATGACTGAAAAGTGGGGGAAAAGAAGAGGCAGAGACAGAAATAGATTGGACCAACTGGAGTCTTATTGGGGTGGTGTTCCCAGAGAAATCTGACAGTCTCTACAAGAGGCTGCCAAAATTGAGCCTGCCTACAGCCTACAGGAGGATTACAGAGCTTACATTTGGCAGAAAAGAGCATGGGAAGAAGTATGTGCTGATGTGTCCTTAGTCAGCTTAAAAAATTCCTATCTTCCCGTAAAGCAGGTCAGGTGATTTTTTTCTGACAGTCCTTATCACTTAAGATAGGATATCTTGTTATTCCCCTGCAGTCAAACCTTATGACATGATAGAAGTCAACTTCCAATGTCTTCAGGTCTAACTCACCCTTCTTCTGGTAGAGATAGGGACTATCTGATATTTTACCCCCAGCAACTGCTTACATTTATGTGCCATAGGGTTGCTCTGGTGCATATCCCTATTTGAAGGAATGGATTGATCGGTTCTTCAGGAGCTCAAGAAGTTAGTTCTTTCTTCAAGCATCTCTTTTACTGGATCCAATGTAAAGGAAACCTTGTGTTTCTATGTCCATAAGAGAATGTTGCTTCAGGTTTTTTTTGTTGTTTTAATTTCTGTGTTACCATCCCAAAGAGAGTTTAAAACAAAACAGAAAAACAGCAAACAACTCTGCTTTCCCAATAATAGAGAAAAGGTTCTTCCAGCTCTAATAATATTCGTCCCTCTTTTCAGATTCTCAGACCGACAAATCTGAAACCCATTAAAACTAAAGTGGCGTGAGTTTTCAACCCCTATAGAGATAGAATTTTATGTCCTTTTACCAGCATAAAGAAGTTACAGAAGACTGACCTTTACCCATTTTCCCTTTAAAACATTTAAGATGGTGAAATCTCTAGGCGGGACAGAGATGAAGCATGCAAGCAGAAGGGTGATATGTAAGAAAAGCTCCCCACCCCCACCCCAAGGCAATGAATTCTTGAGATGTAATAAAAACCAAGACAGGAGTTGGAGGAGTTACTTATCAATATCATTATTGATAAAATGTCTCACCTGGTGCCACTACAAGCCCAGAGAACACTGGACCCCCCCTCCCCCCCACACACCTAGAAAAATTCTCACAGGAACAAAGGCCAGGAAAGAAATATTAAAGAAGATCATCAACTACCACCAATCTTTCCTGCTAGCAAAAGAACTCTTTCTTGCCTGGGGAGAAAGCTCCATGTAGGACAGGTAGGGAGAAGCTTTACAAAACTCAATGTGGAACAAAGATGTGCACATGTATGGTCTAGGTACCTGAGCACATGTTCTCATCTACCTTCTTGTGATGTGTCCTTTAATGCTGGATTGTGTACCGGGACTTCATCCAACTTTAAAGAAGCCTGAGCTCTATTGCATACATTACTTCTTTCTCTCTTTCTTATCCTCCTCTTGACCTTCTTCGGTACCATCATATAAAAACTATTTGTACTTCACTAGGTGTCCTAAAATTCATTTTTGTGAGGGAATATGATGGACCCAAATTCTTGGGTAAAGTCTAGGACTGTCTTTGTTCTTCTTGTCAGAGCAAGTCCCACAGTCCTGAATCTCTCCAGTCACTTTCCTTTTTGTCAGAGGTAGATAGAAAAAACAACAACAACAACAACATATATCCTTAGGACTGTAACCTCTCCTCTCCACTTCACATAAGTTACCCTGTAGATACCCCACCAAAATCACAGGGGATAACTTCTTTCCAATTAGAAAATTAATCTCCATTATTTTTATTCTGGAGTTCAAGCAGCGAGAAATGCATTCGCTGTGCAACCTAAGCTCTTTTTCTTAAAGCGTAAATTGCCTATTTCTATCTTCCTCTATTAGCAGATCAGAATCAAACCACGAGCTAGGCTTGTGCTCTTACTGTACTGCCACCCTATAATAGACAGAGCAAAAGAAGTGATGACTGACTAGCCCTGCTGCTTCTGATCCCTCATTGACACATATTGAAAGCAATCAGCTGTGAACCTGGCATCCCACCACACTCCTAAATTATTCCTTATCACTAGGTGCAGCTGCCCACAATCAGTGCACACGGGCTCCCATGCGAATACACACTAAACTGTAACTTCTCACATTAAAGCCTATCAAAGTCTGAAGTGTTGGCAGCAAGTGTTTGTCTTGTGTAGACTATTAAGGGGTGTGATGTCACTGTGCCCAGAGAGCATGGCCTTGAGAAGGATGTGTTTCTGGCCCACTAAGAGCTGTTATGAGAGACTGACCTTTGAAAAAACTCAGGATACATGTTACCAACAATTAAAATGGAGTGGGGCCTCTTTATGTGCATTAGAGTTCTGATCTCATTTCCTCAGACATTCCATTAATTGAGGAAAGATCCTAAGATAGAATTGCTATTTTTCTGAAATGATGGGATCCAGATAAGCATGCCATTTACTTAATAGTTTCAGGTGAGCCTTGAAACTTATTTTCTATGAATTAGTAATTATGAAATTATGAATAATTTACCTGCTACAAATGAGGAATATATTACCTGATTCATTTAAAATATGTAGCCTAAAGTACTAGAAAAGATCTCTAAGACTTCCCAGTCAAATTATTTTGTCATGAAGCAAGATAAGGGGACAGGATGTAGGGTTTTTTGTTTGTTTGTTTGTTTTGTTTTTGTCTTTGAAGCATGCAGGTAGGGAAGAGCCCCCAAGGCAATGAATTCTTGGAATAAAGCCAGCTAGCCTTAAACTAGTCTAATAGTTTCTCTAGTGACCAAGGTTTGATATGATGGACCCAGAACATAGCCAGAAAATATTAGACTTTCTCTGGGAGAAGTTCCAGCAGGTATAAAGACCAGGAGAGGAATGTTAAGAAATAAAATTATTGACTAATCCCGAATCATCCCCTTAGCAACCACCCTAGCACTGAATTATTACCTATGTAGAAAGATGGGTCAATTTGGGAAAAACCTTATATAAATCAACCTGGAACAAAGGAAGGACACATATGTACTCCTGAGCCCATGCACCTGTTGCTATATCTCCGCTCTTAAGATGTATACTTTCCTACTTTAATTCTAGATTGTGTATAGGGACTCTCTGCACCTTTAGAGAAGCCCATGTTTCTTCTTGAGAGCTTTACTCTCCCTGTCTTATTCTCATCCTCCCTTCCTTAGTACCTCCATCAGTATAACATTCAAATATGAAACTTTTTAGTGGGGGCACACCCATTGACGCTCAGGAGTGACTCCTGGCTTTGAGCTCAGAAATTGCTCTTGGCTTAGAGGGACCATATGGGATGCCCAGGGATCGAAACGTAGTCCATCCTAGGCTAGCACTTACAAGGCAGACGCCTTACCTCTAGCACCACCTCTCCAAATATGGAACTTTTAACCTGACAGAAAGCAACCTTTTCAAATTCTTCAAGGCAAGCAGACAGCTGGGAGGGAAGTACCTCCTGTGGCCATGAATACTTGAGATGTAATAAAAGTTTTGGGATACAGGAACAAAGGCTAGGAAAGGAATATAAAGAAAGAATATTAGCTACCTCTTGACAATCACTCTAACAACAGAACTCTCACCTAGGTAGAAAGCACCATAAGGAACAAGTTGGGAAAATCCTATAAAAGCCGACTTACTCTCGTCCCTATAAGAGTAACCACTCTCCTCGCCAGGACCACAGCTTCCCCAATGTTCTCTACTGGTCTCCGTCCCCAGGGGCTACCCAGGTTCCTAAGCCAGGTCTCTGATGAAGTTCCAGTAGCAATTCATCTACTCCCCTGGGCAGCAGCCACCCCACTCCTAGGGCTTTCCAAGAACATCTACACTATTTGAGTCAGGTCGTGGTAGAAGAAAAAAGAATGTTTAATTAGTTGGAAAGTTATTTTAAGACTTCCATGCCTGAAGACCCTTGGTCTGGCCTAGAACCAGATCTATAGTGGACATAAGACAATATAGCAATACCCAGACATTCACAGTCAGAAAAGGAAGATACTTTGTTAGCATTCCAGAAATTCACTTGGAAACTTCCTGAGCCAGAAACAAAATGGTGTAAATAAATGTAACTAAGATGATGGTTTTGGATAATTAGGTCTTCTTGATATTTTTACTATGGCAAGTACATTTCATAGATGAGAAGATATGATGTAGGGTGATTTGCAAAATTTTGTGCTCTGGAGGTGCCTACCATATTTTAGGACTTTACAATTTCTAGATATTTGGTTATACTAATTATTGTATTAAAATAAAACTTTCTGGGGCCCCGGAGATAGCATGGAGGTAAGGCGTTTGCCTTTCATGCAAAAGGTCATCGGTTAGAATCCCGGTGCCCCATATGGTCCCCCGTGCCTGCCAGGAGCAATTTCTGAGCATGGAGCCAGGAGTAATCCCTGAGCACTGCCGGGTGTGATCCAAAAAAACACTTTCTAGTTATAATGTGGTTTTGCTACATGCTAAAGAAGTAGAATTCTAATTCTGCATTGTAATTTCTACTATTTTAGGTAAATACTTTGCATACTACTTTGTAAAATGAAATAGAAAACCATTGGACTGTAGACAGCTCTATATTTGTTCACAGGGAAAAGAATAAAGGATGGGAATAAAACCATAATTATACTTCATCTATATTTTACATAATGTTTTTCTGTATAAATGCATTATTAGAAGCCACAAAAACCCACTAAAATCTTAAATAAAAAGAAACTTAAATATTTAAACATTTTAAAACTTAAAAACATTATATTCCTTTAACTGAGACAAGTAAAGGGAGGCCTATCCATTGCTTACTAAAGTTCTATGTCTGAATTTCATCCAACTTCCTTTTTATGAAGTCCTTTATGTCCTAAGATCAAAGATGGTTACTAATGATCTCAAATCGTTTCCTCTGAAAAGAGCATTTTGAATGCAGTCAATCCCAGGGAAGACAGCATTCTTTATGCATTTATTTTCTGTAAGCAGAGAGGCCTAAATATACACACAACTCATACTTCTTGTTTCTGTACTGATATGTCACTATAGAGACAGTGAAGCCTAAACACAGAAATACATGCCACGCTTTTACCACTTTTTTTTTGGGGGGGGGTTTGGGCCACACCCGGTGACGCTCAGGGGTTACTCCTGGCTATTCGCTCAGAAGTTGCTCCTGGCAGGCACGGTGGACCATATGGGGAACCGGGGGATCGAACCTCAGTCCGTCCTAGGTTAGCGCAGGCACCTTACCTCCAGCGCCACCGCCCGGCCCTGCTTTTACTACTTTTGAGATCACCATTTTAGTCATATTCCGTTCTATTTTCTTTTTAACAGATGCAAAGAGTATAAGAAGGGCAAGATTTGGCTTTGGTTTTGGGTCACACCTGGCAGTGCTCAGGGGATCTACTCCTGGCTCTGCACTGAGTATGCTCAGACATAACTGTTCTGCCTTCTCTCCGGTATATAAAGAGATATTAGTAACCTTCCTTCCCTTATTTGTTTTTAGTTTTGGGGCCACACCTGGTGGTACTCTGTGTTTTCCTGGTTCTATAGTCAGGAATCACTTCTGGGAGGCTCAGAAGACCATATGGAATGCAAGGACACAAATTATGGTTGGCTGCAAGCAAGTGCCCTGACCCACTATTGCTTCAGTTCCTCTTTCAATATTTTAAAGGAAATACCTCAATTCTGCAATAACTTGTTTTGACAGATGATGCAGTCATGAATAAATGACCTTTAAGCAAAGATGAAAAA
>PVKC010045428.1:0-11419 GCA_004027635.1 Crocidura indochinensis | reverse complement strand
GGGGGTGGGGGTGGGGGGGGATCGAACTGCGGTCCGTCCTAGGTTAGCGCAGGCACCTTATCTCCAGCGCCACCGCCCGGCCCCTGTGTTAACAATTGTTAATGTTAAAGATTTTGGGTTCTGAACATGAAAATATGGGGTCTACCCTTAGCTCTTACTCCTTTTTTTTTTGGTTTTTGGGTCAGACCCAGCAGTGCTCAGGGGTTACTCCTGGCTCTATGCTCAGAAATTGCTCTTGGCAAGCTCAGGGGATCATATGGGATACTGGGATTCGAACCACTGACCTTCTGCATGGAAGGCAAATGCTTTACCTCTGTGCTATCTCTCCGGCCTCTTAGGTCTTATTCTTGATGTCTCTGCAAACTTGGTGATGTGATTCTGCCTGCTATTTTTCAGTGTCTTTGTAAATGAGTAAAAATATCTGCCTCATTCTTGTGAAGACTGAGAATATTTACTATGAAATTTTTTTTTTGTTTGTTTGGTTTTGGGCCACACCCGGTGATGCTCAGGGGTTACTCCTGGCTATTCACTCAGAAGTTGCTCCTGGCAGGCACGGGGAACCATACGGGGAACTGGGGGATCAAACCGCGGTCCGTCCTAGGTTAGCACAAGGCAAGGCAGGCACCTTACCTCCAGCGCCACCGCCCGGCCCCCTACTATGAAATATTGACTGTAAAATTCCTTACCACATGCTGGTATATACTAGAAAACAAACCATTTATTACCAGGAAACTAGTAGTAGTTGCAGAGACCCCATTGTCTTTTGCTAGGTCTTCCTAGGGACTGGCCTGGTGGCCTATGTAGTGGTCTGAGTGCTTGTCGTGATTCTGCACAGAACTGCCTGAGAACTGGACGGACACACGGGAGACCCTTCTCGAAGGGATGCTCTTCAATCTGAAGTACTTGGGCATGACACTGGTGGAGCAGCCCAAGGGTGAGGAGCTGTCGGCCGCTGCTGTCAAGAGGATTGCAGCCACGGTGAGCCCAGCTAGGGTCATGGGATTGGGAGCCCTTTTCTGGTCACCCTGACTGAACATATCTGACCCCTCCCTGCCTCTGAGTCCCTTGCATCTGAATGAGGGAACTGTTTGTCCCCTGGCACTTCCAAGTTCTTTGGAGCCATTCCCCCAGCTCGTGAGGGCACCAGCCAGGACTGCAGTGGTGCCTGATTGTTTTAGATGAGGCTATGGGTCATGTTGTCTTGCATGGCACACCTGGTTACCTCATCTAGGCTGAGGCCTTGTGAGGCCTCACATCTACAGCATCCTGGGAGGGTGGGATCCAATGGGACTGGCTGGCTCTTCTGACTTATGTCTGCCCCCAGTCCAAGGCCAGTGGGAAGAAACCACAGAAGGTGACTCTCAAGGTATCGCCCCGGGGAATAATTCTGACTGACAGCATCACTGACCAGCTCATCGAGAACGTGTCCATTTACAGGTATGCTCAGCATCGCTCACATTTCACTCAGCCATGAGGGCAGCATTTGGACTGTTCTGTCTGAATCTCAGCTCTATCACTTTTTGTCTAGGGGAGCTCGGAGACTCACTTGAGGCTCCTCTGTCAGTGGGGGTTGGAAGCACATCTTGCCTGAAGCTCTGTGTTCACAGCGACAGGCTCCCAGAGGGCTCTTGGTTCAGTGGCTGCTGCAGGACCTCTCTTTTTGGCTTTTGCTTTAGCACTTGATCTGCTGTTAGTGACCCAGTGGGACTTCAATGAGGCCAATAAGGGTATCTTCATAGAGAGACGGGATACTTTGTAACTTCAGGCAATAAATAGCCATCTCTCTCTTGACTGGTCACTTGTATAGTTTCAGAGCTCAAATGCTGACCAGAGTTAGTTTTTATAAATGGAGAAAGTGAAGCTCGAATGGAGCATTTCCTGGGGTCTCCTGGTAAACTGGGCCAAGGACTCTGAGGCTGAGTTCTGTCCTGCTGTCCACACTTCCAGATGTCCCTCTGCCTTCTTGCTTTGTCTCCTTTAACCAAGACTTTTTTTTTTGTTTTTGGGCCACACCCGGTGAACGCTCAGGGGTTACTCCTGGCTATGTGCTCAGAAGTCGCTCCTGGCTTGGGGGACCATATGGGAAACCGGGGGATCGAACCAAGGTCAGTCCTAGGCTAGCGCTGGCAAGGCAGGCACCTTACCTCCAGCGCCACCGCCCAGCCCCTAACCAAGACTTCTTTTTTTGTTTTTTTGGGTCACACCTGGCAGTGTTACTCCTGGCTCCATGCTCAGAAATTGCTCCTGGCAGGCATGGGGGACCAAATGGGGCACCGGGATTCGAACTGATGACCTTTTGCATGAAAGGCAAACGCCTTACCTACATGCTATCTCCCGGGCCCCGAGACTTTTTAAAGTATTCTATTAGGGTCTGTGGGATGGAGTTAGTCACAACCAACTCCTGCTCTTGTGGAGTTTCTAGGTTAATGGGGCGGGGGATTGGGGATAGAGAACAAGTATTTCCCTAGGGGACAGGGAAGGAAGGATCTGGGGAAATCCAGGAAGACCTTCTAGGGAGGCTGAAAGCTGTGTTCCATGGAGTGGAAAAGGGGCAGGAAATTAATACCTTCCTTTTCTAAGGGTCTTAGCCCTTCCTTTTTTGGTGGGGACCAACAACTTGGCAGTGTTCAGGGCTTACCAATGGCTCTGTGCTCAAGGGTCAATCCTGGCAGTGTTAAGGAAACCATATGTGGTGCTTAGGATCAAACTCAAGTATGTAGTGTGTAAGGCAAACCCCTTATACCCTGTACTATCTCTCCATTCCTCTGAATTGGGTCGGATCTTACATGGCTGTAACTAAAACACAGGGGATCTGATGAGCCCCTGTCTGCCTCTGGTTGCCAGTACCTTTGTAAGCGATTGTTCCTGGATGCTTGGGAGATGAATGGTGGGATTAGATGGGTATGTAGGTGTTCCAAGAAGGCAAGCTACTTTGTCTTCTGACCCCCCTGGGGCTCCTGGAATGGTGATCTCCATGCAGCACCTCCTTTCAGCTGCTCACCTTTGGCTCTGCTCTTCTAGAACTTGTTAGCAGTCCTGTCCCCCATCTCCCTGGTTCTGGAACATCTGATTTCTGGGGAGGGCCATGATCACAGGGCAAGTGGAGAATGGCATCACAGGGCAGGCAGGTTCCTGCTTCCCCCTAACTGGTCATTATACACCCTTAGGCAGGAGACATTGGTTCTTGCTTTTGCAATCTGCAGTTACGTTCAGTTAAGTGCAATTAAGGTTTCAGTTCTGCTTCATGGTCCTAAAACATTTGCCTCAGATTTCTCATCTGAAAATTGGGGATTATAGGCCTGAACAATAGCACAATAGGAAGGACACTTGTCTTGCATGTGATTGACTTGGGTTTGATTCTGATACTTCATATGATTCCTTCAGCACTGCCAGGAATTAGTCCTGAGTGTAGAACCTGGAATAAGTTCTGAGCATTGCCAGGTGTGGCCCCCAAACCAAAACAAAACAAAAAGCTTATATAGAACCTGTCTCTAAGGATGGTCCAGAATTCATTGAAGCAGTATGTGGAAAGCTTTGGGTATGTTTCCTAGGTATGTGAAACTCAGCTACTACTGTTTAGGGTATGGTTCTGTAGAAGAACCATGCTCTTTCTTCAGGCTTTATCCTGCCTCACACCTGCCTGGACGAGGCCCCCTTGTGGATAGCCAGGGGACCAGGCACAGAAGCCATGGACCTCTCTCTTCAGGCTGCACTGGTGGACTGAAGACACGCTGGCAGGATGGAGCATCCTGGATGGGTCAGTGTGCTGGTGATACGCCTTTTGTCTTTCAGAATCTCCTACTGCACAGCAGACAAGGTACATGACAAAGTGTTCGCGTACATCGCCCAGAGCCTACACAATGAGAATCTCGAGTGCCACGCTTTCCTCTGCACCAAGCGGAAGATGGTCAGTCGGGGAGGCCAGGCTTGGCAGGCTCTAAATTTCCTATCTTTAGAGGAAGGGTAGGATGCAGGACTAATAGGTGACTATAATTTTGAAAGCATGAAATTCTGGCTCAGGGATGAACCTCAGTGATTGAACATTTGGCTACCTGGGTTTGATCCCCATGACTAAAAAAAAAAAAAAAAAAAAATCCTGGGACTTCCCCACCTCAAGTAATTTGCTGAGAGCTGAACATCCTAGAGTTGTAGTCTGGGGGTGCCACCTGCCAGAGTGGGCTGTCTGATGGTCACCCATTTTCTGATCTGGCCCCTTTCGTTCCAAAACGTAACTTGTTGGATTTGAGTTTGGGTGGGGCACCTGAAATTAGTATGGTCTTGGGGCACATGGGAGTTAGTCCTTAGAGATTGGAAATCAGAATGGCTGAAATGGAAGCTCAAATTAAGAAGAACATAGAAATACTTGGCCATTGTTTTGTGCCTACTATGTGCCTTTCTCCAGGGAGAGCTTATAAGGGTTCTCTCTTCTGGTTTAGTCCTCTCAACAATTCTGGAGTTGGGAATTGAAACTATCTTCATTCTAATTTTTCATTATTTCTCTTAGTTGTGGGGCTCAGACTCACTGTTACTATTTGGCCGGGTCATTCCCAGCAGTGTTCAGATGCCACTAGGACTCACTCTAGCAACTGCTTGAGGAAGGGCCCTGTTTAACTTCTGTGTTGGTGGCTTAATGCCCAGTCCCTAGACCTGAGATCCTCAGAGCCAAGGAGTCTGAGATCCTCTTCCTTCCTCTTATCATCTAAGGACATGTCTCTAAGCAGCCCTAAAACTTCCTGCTACCCACTGGGGCACGTTTCCTACTGCTGCTCCAAGAATTTTCACACGCTCAGTGTATCTAAACAACACAGATTCATTGTCTTATGTTTCTGGAAGTCAGAGCCGCTGTAAGTGGGTTGGGAGGTTGTGTTCCTTCTGGAGGCTCTTGGAGTGGGGGTGGGGATACATTTCCTTGCCACTTCTAGAGTTAACCTGCATTCCATAGGTAGTGACCTCCATCTCTGGCATTATTGCCAGCAGTATAGCACTTGGCAACGTGGTTGTCCGTTACCATCCTGTGTACCCCTCCTTCCTAAACCACCTTGTGATCAGGACTACAATTCAGGATAATCCCCACCACAAGATCCTTTACTTTTTCTGTTTGGGGCCAAACCTGGCAGAACTCAGGGCTACTCCTGGATCTGTGCTCACAAATCACTCCAGGTGGTACTTGAGACTGTATCAGGTGCCAGAAATGGAATCTGTTGATTGTATGTAAAACAAGTATCCTGCCCCCTATACTATTGATTTGGCCCACATAATTCTTTACTTAATTATGTCTGCAAAGTTCTTTTTGCTATATAAATTATTTCACAGATTCCAAGGGTTAGAATTTGGAGACAGGGGGTCATAATTTAGTCCATGTCAAGTCTCATGGAAGGAGACAGTTCAGGCTGATGTGCTTTGTGATTTCATATGACACCCAACCCTTCTTTGAGCCTCCTGCCCATCAGCAGAATGAGGTAGTCACCTCCATGACTTCCAGGGTTTCCCTGAAAAACTACACTTTCTTTTCTCTGTTGTGTTTTATTTTTGTTTGTTTCTTTGGTTTGGGACCACATCTTGGTACTCTGGTTAATCCTGGTTTTGTTCTCAGGGATCACTCATGACTGTTCTTGGGAATCATAGAATGCCAGGATCATGCGAGTGCAAGACAAGTGTGCCCTACCTGCTGTGCTATCTCTCCAGTCCTGGGCTGTATTTTTTTCCTGCAGTACCAGAACCTACAGTCACTAACCTTGGCCCTGGCAGCTTTGATTATGACAACCTTTTTCCCACAGAAACTGGCTTTGTCTCTTATGAGGCTATACAGGCATAAAAAATACAAATTCATTATGTCCCCATTGTTCATCTCTTCCTCCCCACTGGGTAGAAGCAGCTGGCCCATGGCCATCGCCATGAGAATGGACCCTGAGTGGGAGAGCCCAAGATGCAGGGGTTTCCTCTGGATGGTATGGATTCTATGGCCAAGGTTAAAGAACAAGTGCTAGCTGAATGGCTCTAGGGAGGTCTTATATGGGAAGAGAGGACTTTAGGCTGCCTCTAATCCAAGAGGTTAGGCACTGAGGCAGAGAGCTGGCCCTGCTTGGTGCTGAGAGCAGAGCCCTGACAAGGCAGAAGGAAGAACAGCTAGACCTCGGGACCCAGTCTCTTCACTCGACCTGCCCTTTAGTTGTCAGCAACCTTTTCTTTTCTTTTCTTTTTTTTTTTTTGGGGGGGGGTCACACCCGGCAGTGCTCAGGGGTTACTCCTGGCTCCATGCTCAGAAATTGCTCCTGGCAGGCACGGGGGACCATATGGGCACCGGGATTCGAACCCATGACCTTTTGCATGAAAGGCAAACGCCTTACCTCCATGCTATCTCCCGGGCCCCATCAGCAACCTTTTCTAACTGCTTCATGTTTTCTTTCCTTCTCTACCTTTTCCCACCTGACTTCTCACTGGAGAGAGCCCTGGAGAGTTCCATCAGGGAGAGCCCAGGGCACTATGAATAGATGGTCTTTCAGGATGGTGAGCTTATGGCCCCCGACACTTCAACTGGGGTCCACCCATGCCCATTGTGAACTGGCTGTGTTGGGAATCTTGATGTTCTTTGACATCATGGATGTTTCTTAGATGATGGAGGCAGGAGGTAAAGGAGTGCTTAGGTGGAGCTGGAGAGATAGCATGGAGGTAGGTCGTTTGCCTTGCATGCAGAAGGAAGGTGGTTTGAATTTCGGCATCCCATATGATTCCCTGAGCCTTACAGGAGCGATTTCTGAGCATAGAGCTAGGAGTAACCCCTGAAAGCTGCTGGGTGTGATCTCCCCCATCAAAAAAAAGGAGTGCTTAGGTTCTGTAGCCACCTGCTGGCAGGTGCCTCACTGATATTTATTGTGCCCATTTCTGTGTGGACCTTAAATGAGGGCATTATTGTAGAGATGCAAAATGGTGACAGAGGGCTACAAAGATAGATAATACAGGGTTAACGCCTGTACTAACCCCTTGCATGCAGCTAAACCTGTTTTGATCCCCAGTACCATGCACTTCATGGTCCCCCAAGTATCTTTGAATGCTGCTGGGATAGCCCAGATACTCCCTGGCTCAGCAGGGCCCAGGTAACACTGAGTTCTCAGCTCTAATTGTACTGCTTGGTCTTAGCTGAAAATCACTAGGTGGGACTCCCAGGCCTCCTGATTATTGCTTGGGAGACTCCCAAAATAAAAAATTTAAAAGAAAAGAAATCTACCTGTATAGAGTCACAAAGGTGTGAAATTAAGTGGTATACACAAGGGCTAAGAATTCATGTCACTGGAACTTGGGCATGTGACAAGGTAGAGCCTACCTCCCGCTGACCTTAAATTTGCAATATTTTTTTGTTTGGGGTCTATACTGAGGTGCTTGGGGGGTCAATCCCAACACTGGAGGTGGCGGTGGAGTGGGAGGAAGGGGCTTCCCTCTCAGTTGGACTTGAGGGGATCATGCTTGATGGATAAGGACAGAACCCTGGCCTGTTGCAGGCAAAACAAGCATTCCAGTCTGTTGAACTCTCTCTGTGACCCAACCTAAAATTTGGATGTTGATTAAGCTTCATTCCTTTGGCCGCAGGCTCACAGTCTCCTGATCCACACCCTTCCTTGTTGTACTGTCTATCCTCCCCAGTTTATGACCTACCCAGGGTGGGGCAGGTAAGCAGGGGTGAGAGAGAAAAAGAGAAAGGGATGCCTTTCTGGGTTCAACCTAAGTCAGGGAGCCAGACCACGAGACCTTCCCAGGTGGCTGCGACTGGGCAACCAGGCTTTCTACCAACCAGGGATTGTAGCTCAGTGGTAGAGAGTACTGAAGTTTGATCCTGGCACCGAAAGCCAGATCAAACTAAAATAACAAAGAAACATTTGCATGTGCCCAAGTGAGAGGCCTCCGGAAACCCTTCAGCCTCTGGGATCTGAATTGAAGGTGGAGCTGCTGGTAGTTGGCACAGAACTCAGGGTTATGGTGCCAGTGATTTGATAGTAAACATTTTAACTGTTCCCGGACGGACAGAGCCCTTCTTTCTCACATACCCATTGACATTTTTTCTGTGCAAAGACTTATGCTTTGGTGCCTTCAGGAGCACAGGGCCTGACCCAGTACTGGTTCTGAGGTTCTGTTGTCCTGATCCATCTTTGCAGGAGCTAGATAGGGGCCTTTCTGAGGAGCTAAGAGCCCAGTTACTGGGGACAAAACCATGAAGGGAATATACTGGACTATATCGAACCTGGTAGGGGAGTAGGAGTTAGAGAGACCTCCCGCCTCAACAGAAGCACTCAGAGAAAATCTTCTGCCTGCAAGTTCAAGGCAGGCTGGTTTCTCACCAACAGGTCCGAGCAATGCATCTCATTCAAACTGCTGGGATTCAGGCGGGCCCAGCTCTCCTGTCCCCTCCCAGTCTGGGCTTGCAGCCACCTGCACACACCCGCATCTTGGGTTATATTTGGTTTAACTTGCAGCTCCAGGCTTCCGGGCAAAAGGACGGGAATGTATGCAAATGATCAAGCAGATTTATGCAGAAAACAGTATCAGGCTTGTGCCCCCAGATTTCCTGGAGGCAAAAATAATGGTGTTTCCATCTCCCTGCCACTTTGGGTGACCAGTTTTTGCTTGGGTATATAGTGATCTGACTCTGGCTGGTAATTAGCCCATATTTTTAGTTCATGGGCAATTCTCAATGGTAACTGGGTCTATTAAACTTGATTCAGACGTGACAGCTTAAATTGTAAACAGCTGTGAAGAGTTTCATACTTAATTACCATATTTAAGTTTTGCCATAAAGGGCCATACTTCCATCAAAAATGTAAATGATGGAGACATTCAAATGAGATTTTATACTTCGTGAAGTTTAATTGGCATGGATCAGTCAGCTTGTTTAGAGATTTTAAATTTAAAAAAGAAAAAGGAGCTTTTAAGGCAGTAGCCACAGATTCATTTCTCAATTAAATTGCGTTGTCTAGTGGAGGGGAAGTGAAGGGAGCCCAGGCTGCTCAGGCCTGAACTTGTGCACTTGAGTCTGGCACTCTCTTTCAAGCTCAGCTTTCGGAAGGAAGCTGGAACTTAGTCCTAGCTATAGTTTCGAGCTCTGGGACTTCCTACTCCCAGAAGCTGAGTTGATTAACCCTGAATTGGAATAAGAGTGAGGAACAGGTCCAGATGAATGCTTAGGGTGTGAGGTCCTCCGGGGTGGAGTCACAGAGGGAGACTGCCTCTTTGCAAATGCTGTTTATGCAGCATCACAGGCCTCTATGCTCTGGGAATTAGGGCTCTTAGACTCAGTTCCTGTCTTCAAGAAGAGCCCAACATGTTGATAGGCCTGTAGGGTGGCGACATCACCACATGGTGGCAAAAAGAATGCTGGTAAAAGGAGCCAATTGGGGCCCGGGAGATAGCATGGAGGTAAGGTGTTCGCCTTTCATGCAAAAGGTCATGGTTTCGAATCCCGGTGTCCCATATGGTCCCCCGTGCCTGCCAGGAGTAACCCCTGAGCACTGCTGGGTGTGACCCAAAAACCACACACACACACAAAAAAAGGAGCCAATTGGTGGCATTTGTCTTGGGTCTGAGGGAGTGGGTGGGAGTTCTCCAGAGGGAAGGATCCATCAAGGTGTGGCCTCTCCTCACCGGTGGGTTATGGCACTGAGTGGCCTTAGTCCCCTGCTATAGGTATTCATACTTTCTTGATCCTGACAGGAAATAGATTCAACTCCTGCTTCCTTCCTGGGGTTTTGTTTTAATCCCTTCTACCTGGGCCTACTTCTGACTCTAGTGCCAACTAACACAACTGTCCTCCTGTAGTGTGACCTATTCAGATAGTGACTGGGCACAGTCCTACCCTGACTGTCCTATTTTCTGATGCTAAGGGCCTAGTTGTGTAAAATCTTCAGGTAATGTGGGAAGGACTTCTTAGGATTAGTGGGGTTGAGAAAACTCCACAGATATGAGAAAGAGGTGGTGGCAACGAACCACTGCACAGGATGAGAGTTGGGGGCAGAGGGTGGGGTTGCAGAGAGGGGAGCATTACGGAGCCATAGTTAGTGAAGATGGGGGGGTGAGGGCTGACTTCCTGGATGAGTGTGTCTCCCATTTCAGCCCCTGAAGCTTTGGTGCCCACGTGGGGCTGGATCTCTGTCTCCCTCTGTTGGGACTTGCAGAGATGTGGAGGGAAGAGTCCTGGGACAAGAGCCCAGGAGGGCCTGGCTGATCCCCGGGCCTCTAGTTAAGACCTGCTATAACTGCATCACTCTGAATTCTCTCTCCATTTCTACTTATTTTCCAGGCCCAAGCTGTCACCCTCACAGTTGCCCAGGCCTTTAAGGTCGCCTTTGAGTTTTGGCAAGTGTCCAAGGAAGGTTAGTTTTGTGACTGGGCATTATGAAAGGGGTGGAGATATAGCGGGAGGTTGGTAGGGCCATGTGCAGTGGGAGGGATGGTAAAGGCCCTGGGTTGACTCCTGTCTCCCATTACTTATTAGGTTTGTGTCTTGGGACGGGGCCTGTCACCTCTGATGAAATTGGAATAGCTGTATCCCTTCCCCAGGGTGCTTATGGAAGTTCAATGAAAGTTATACTTCCTTTCCTTTCTGCTGGAGGCCTAGTCCTGGCCCCCTTAAACTGGCCACAGTGTCCTCTCTGCCTTATGATTGCTGGGGTCAGTATTGGGGTTGTGATCTCTAATGTGCTATGTCTTGGTTCCACAGAGAAGGAGAAGAAGGAGAAAGCCAGCCAGGAGGGAGGTGATGTCCAGGGTGGCTGCTGCGACAGCACCCCCTCGCTGAAGAGCTGTGAGTTCTGGGCAGGGGGAAGGCGAGACTCCCCTGTATGACCTCTGAGGTCCCCAACCCTCCCTGGACCTTAAGCATGTTCTGTTTTAAATTGTTGTTTATTTATATTCCATGCCAGAGATCAAATCCAGACCCTTATGCAGGCAAGACGTGTGCTCTACCACTTCTCCTGGCCCTCGTGGGCTTTTGTTGTTTTCAAGTAAATAATAGCAATTTTGTCATAGAAAATTTTGAAAATGTCAAAATGTTGATAAAGGAAAATTTTGAGACATTTTAGTACACATTCTTCCTGATATATCCCTGCACATATGTCCCACAAGTACATTTCCATCTTTTCTATATGTACGTTCCATCTTATTTTGTGGTTTTTAGCATCTTATGTTGTGTTTAGCAAAAAAATAACAATACTGGTTGTAAATATAGAAGTTCCTTTTAAAAGCACTAATGGAGGGGCCGGGCGGTGGCGCTGGAGATAAGGTGCCTGCCTTGTTTGCGCTAACCTAGGACGGACCGCGGTTCGATCCCCCGGTTCCCCATATGGTCCCCCATGCCTGCCAGGAGCGACTTCTGAGCGAATAGCCAGGAGTAACCCCTGAGCGTCGCCGGGTGTGGCCCGAAAACCAAAAAAAA
>PVKC010045427.1:0-11424 GCA_004027635.1 Crocidura indochinensis | reverse complement strand
GTTTTTGGGCCACACCCAGTGACGCTCAGGGGTTACTCCTGGCTATGCGCTCAGAAGTCGCCCCTGGCTGGCCTGGGGGACCATATGGGGCACGGGGGATCGAACCGCGGTCCGTAGCGCGGTAAGGCAGGCACCTTACCTTCAGCGCCACCTCCCGGCCCCAGCACACTTTTAAAGTAAGTAAGCCTATGTCTTAATGTCTTGATTAACTCTGAAGGCTAATACTGAGCACGGTGCCTTTTACTCCATAATTACTTGCCAATTTGGCTGGAGTCATGCACTTAAATAGCAGGTAACCATGATACATAACTAGCTAAAATCTCAGAGGTACTAAATGCATTCAGTAAAGGAAATGAAGCTTTCATGATGAACAAACCATGGACTTGTCCTAATCTCGGAGGACTGGGTGGGGGGTAAGGGGATGGTGACAAGTGTGGTTACAGAGATAAAGCAAAACCAGGTTGGGCAATGACAATAAATGAATAGCAAATGCTTTATGGGCTCAGGGAAGGCAAGGACTGGAATAAAAACACACATTAATAACTGCAGGAAGTTGGAGTCAAAGCGGCAGTGAAGCGGTAGGGCATTTGCCTTGCATGCGGCTGACTTAGGATGAGCTGAGGTTCGATCCTCTGGCGTCATATGGTCCCCCAAGCCAGGATCGATTTCTGAGAGCATAGCCAGGAGTAACTTCTGAGCTTCACTTGGTGTGGCCCAAAATCAAATCAAAACAAACAAACAAAAAACTACAGGAAGTTTAATTTAAAAAGTAAAAATGATGACATGGAAAAAGAAAAAAAAGAGGAATACAGGGGCTTGAGAGAAAGTATGGGGGTTAAAAGCTTCATGCACGGGCCCAGGAGATAGCATGGAGGTAATGTGTTTGCCTTTCATGCAAAAGGTCATCGGTTCGAATCCCGGTGCCCCATATGGTCCCCCGTGCCTGCCAGGAGCAATTTCTGAGCATGGAGCCATTTCACACCTGAGCACTGCTGGGTGTGACCCAAAACCCACAAAACCACAAAAACCACCAAAAAAAAAAAAAAAAAAAAAAAGCTTCATGTATGCAGCCAACCTCAGTTTGATCATCAGCACCACGTAAAGGCTTTGAGCACTGTCAGAGTAAACTCTCTGCAGAGCCAGGAAAAAGCCTTGAGCACCACCAGATGTACCTCCAGACCAAAATGCATGATACAATCAAGGCTGATTACTCTAAAGCTTAATAAAGATTTATTTATCTTTCTTTTAGGATGTTTCTAAGTATTTTGGGGGGGGGGGTGAAGTGGGAGGGGCTTTAGTTCACATCCAGCAGTGCTCAGGGGACCATATGGAGTGCCAAGGAATTGAACCCGGGTTCCATGCAAAGCAAATGCCCTATTATCATTCCTATCCCTCATTTCTATTATTTCTGAAGAAGCTTAAGAAGAAAAGAGAGGGGCCGGCGAGATAGCATGGAGGTAAGGCATTTGCCTTCCATACAGAAGGATAGTGGTTCGAATCCCATATGGTCCCCTGTGAAAGCCAGGGGCGATTTCTGAGCACAGAGCCAGGAGTAACCCCTGAGCGTGCAAGGTGTGACCCAAAAACAAAAACAAAAAAAAGGCAGAAAAAAGAATGAGGGGAAAATGTATTGGTTCAAAGAAATGCTAATAAGACTTGGGAGCATTTTTATGTTTAAAGAAGCTGAAAGAGAAATTACAGAAATGAGAAAATCTATAAAAAGAAATCCTCCAGAAAATGAAAGAAACAGATCTAGGCAAAGAGGGTGCCCCTTGCAAGAATAGAGTTAGAGAGCAATTCTGAGACACAAGGTGGAAAGGGAGAGAGCTTACACCGGAGAGATCTCAATCATGCAGCCAAACCCAGACTAGCTCATCGAAAATGGCAGTAGGACTGAAGCCTTCTGAAATAGAAAGGCAGTTTGGAACAGCTGCTGTATGGAATGTGCTGGTAAGATGTAATGTAACAAGACATCCAAGACATCAAATGGGTAGTAAAGGCAGATGAGAGAATGACCAAAATATAAAATTAATCTAAATGGTATTTTTATTATATTAAAGGCTGTTTTTTTTTTTTTAATTTGTTTATTGATTGATAGGTTTGGGCCAAATCCAGCGGTGTTCAAAGGCTACTCCTGGCTCAGCACTCAGAAATCAACCCTGGCAGGCTGGGGAACCCTATAAGATGCTGGAAATCAAACTGGGTCCCTCCCGGATTGGCTACATGCAAGGCAAACAGTCAACCGATGTGCTAACTCACTGGCTCCTTTTTTTTTTTTTTTTTTTTTTTTGGTTTTTGGGATATCCCCAGTGGCACTCAGGGGTTACTTCTGGCTCTACGCTCAGAAATCATCCCTGGTAGGCTTGGGACACCATATGGGATGCCAACTGTGTGCAAGGCAAAACACCCTACCGCTGTGCTATCACTTGGCCCTAAATGGTATTTTCAAAAACAAGCAACACCAAAAAAAAAAAAAAAAAAATCAGCTGGCTTGATACAATCTTTTAAAAAGAAAATTAGCAATCCATATCAAGTGTTTATATACCCTTTGACCTAATTCACTTTCTAGGAAATCTAGCTTAATGTATTCAGGAATTCAGAAATAGATGACTATCACCAAATGGAAAACCACGCGGTACAGTGGAAAGAGAACAGGCGTCAGTCAGATTTGGTTTTGAATCCTGGCTCTGCCACCTGATACCGTGTAACTTTGCTTAACCTCTCTGAGCCCCGGTTTCTTCATCTGTAAAATGAAGATAACAGCTACATTTACAAAAGTGTAAGAAATACAGGTAATGAGGGGCCCGGGAGATAGCATGGAGGTAAGGCGTTTGCCTTTCATGCAAAAGGTCATCGGTTCGAATCCCGGTGCCCCATATGGTCCCCCGTGCCTGCCAGGAGCAATTTCTGAGCATGGAGCCAGGAGTAATCCCTGAGCGCTGCCGGGTGTGACCCAAAAACAAAAACAAAAAAAAAACAAAAAAAAGAAATACAGGTAATGCATGCAAAGCACAGCAGAAATTACAGATTCTAATTTATCGGACAATAGATTCAAGCATCCTGAAACTGGAGGGTAGATAATTTGACAATAAAACACTAAGTCTTTAATAATGGGATTTACAAGCTGTGAAAATATGGTAGTCTATAAAAATTACTTACTCATCATCTGGAGTAAGCTGGACAGGTTCATTGGTAAACTGAGAATCAAAGTTGTCCAAACCAAATTCTCCAGAAATATTTGGCTTAAATGGAGGTACCACCTGCTTTTGCTCCATCTAGAAAGACGTATTAGATAACAGCTCAGGCCTACATTCTTAAAAAAAATTCATTCCAGTTCTCCATTTCCCTCCAACCCTCAAATACTTTCCACTCTTACTAAAATGAGTCCCTTCACAGTCCTAAAATACTCAAACTCAACCACTAACCTCAGTAATACTGTAATCTGCCCCACTAACTACCTAAGCTCAAATTAAAAACTTATGTAAAGCGCTCGAGAATGGACCTAAATTATATGATATGATAAACTGATTTAAAAAATTCTTTCAAGATAATAAAATTTGGCCTAACATGGAAAAACAATAAAAATTACATACCATATCCCAATCAACATTTCGGAAGAAAGGATGACCCTGAATATCAGCAAATCCTGTCTGAGGATGACAACCTAATCGTTCCTTTGGGTCCTGCAGTATAAAAAAATGTTTTAAGTGAGTAAATGAATATACAGCTTTATATAAACCATCTTTGTGATCTCTCCATGTCTAAAATCAGAAGATTTGATCAGGTAGAGCATATCTTTTCTGGAATGTATACTGGACTCAGATGATTATATGAAGTTTGAAGTTTATGACAAATAAAATTCCTCCTGGCTCTTTCTCTACTTAGTGAATTAAAGGTAGGAAGAGAAACATTAACACTTCTTGCAAAAGAACACTAAACTGTTTAGTATAGGGTCGAATGAGAGCTGCACACAGCAGCTCTGTACCCAAAATCATGATCTCTGTACACATGATATAATTTTTATATCATCATCAAATCATAATTATGTGGGGGCCGGGTGGTGGTGCCTGCCTTGCCTGCGCTAGCCTTGGACGGACCACGGTTCAATCCCCCGGTGCCCCATATGGTCCCCCAAGCCAGGAGCGACTTCTGAACGCATAGTCAGGAGTAATCCCTGAGCATCACCGGGTGTGGCCCAAAAAACAAAAAAAAAAAAATCATAATTATGTAATAATCACATAAATATATAACCATATAATACACATCATCATTGTATTTATTTAGGTTTTTGGGCCATACCCAGTGATACTCAGGGGTTACTCCTCTCAGAAATGAATCCTGGATTGGGAATGGACTGCCTACGTCAGCGCATGCAAGGCAGATGCCCCACTGCTTGCGCCACTGCTCCAGCCCAACAATATCATTACATTTATTATTTATCTTATATATTATGTTGATAATATCAATATTAAATGTTATAAAATACTAATTTAAAACATTTAAATCATATCAATATATTATTTGTATTATATAATTATGTGTGATTATCATACACAATGATATGATTCTCTGAATCACTGTATTTGACGGAATTAGCTCACAGTTTACAAAACGTGCTGTCATTATGTTTAAAGAGACTATATTCCTAATTTTCTTTCAAATAAGACTTTTTTTTTTTTTTTTTTTTTTTTTTGGTTTTTGGGCCACACCGGCTGTGCTCAGGGTTTATTCCTGTCTATCTGCTCAGAAATAGCTCCTGGCAGGCATGTGGGACCATATGGGACACTGGGATTTGAACCAACCACCTTAGGTCCTGCTTGCAAGGCAAACACCACTGTGCTATCTCTCCGGCCCCAGACATTTTTACAATATTAACACTTCTTACCTTTATTTTTCACTTATTTTCATCTATCGCTACATTAAAGCTTAGGTTTCCCAGTTCAATAGTTTTTTCTTATTTAAGGTGTTTCAATGAGCTTTATTATAACCTATCAATGTCTACTTATCTTAGAAGGCAAATGCATATCACCTACTTATACTTTCTCACCTACCATTTAGAGTAAAATCTGATTGCTCTGTGCATCAGCAAGTGTGGCTCCCACAATAAAAATAATTATAATTGCACAGAGGATTTATAATACAATAAGAAATATATTTGGTTCCTAAACTACCCTATCTCTTGCTTGTGACTTTTTTTTAGGTTTTCGGGCCACACCCAGTGGTGCTCAGGGGTTACTCTTGGCTCTGTGCTCAGAAATTGCTCCTGGCGTGGGGCACCATATGGGATGACAGAGATAGAACCTGCATCAGTACTGGGTCAGCCTTGTGCAAGGCCCTACAGCTGTGCTACCACTCCGGCCCAAGTTTCTAAAAACTAAACTCCTGAGTATCTTTCATTATTCATAGCAGGTCCCTTTTAATCAATGAGTTTATCCTCAGATGACTAATTCTTAGGAGGTCTTAAAATAGCTTCAAGATGGGTTACTGAAAAAAAAAAAAAAAAAGAAGGGTTACTGGCTATGAGAGGAAACAACACATGTGGAGGGCTGGAATATTTTTTCCTTTCATTTTTTTGGAGGCGAGGGAGCCTATGAACAGGGCGGAGATGAACTTTTGCTTTTCACTCAGGCCTGTTCAAGGATCAGTTTTGTTTGCTTTGCTGACTTTGTGCTTGGAGAGGGGCAGTCAATTCTAGACACCATTTGGGGGATCCTGTAACATTAGCTTATATTTTTGTTTGTTTGTTTTTGGGTCACACCCTGCAGCGCTCAGGGATTATTCCTAGCTCTGCGCTCAGAAATTGCTCCTGGTAGGCACAGGGGACCATAAAAGATGCCGGGACTTGAACCATCGTGCGTCCTGGATCAGCCACTACATGCAAGGCAAACGCCCTACTGTTAGCTTGTAATTTTTAAACATCATTTCCAGAAAGGCCAAAAATTGAATTCAATTACCAATAGCTAATTATTTAATCAATCATAGTGACACAATGGTTCTGCCATGAAACCTTTTAAACCAGTTAGAAACATTGGACTGGTTTAGACATCATCCACTTACTGGAAAGATGACACATCCCAATTCATTAGGACAAAAGCTCCTGAACTCACTCATGTATCCTATCATTCCTTGTTCATTTGTATCACCTTCAGGATAAACCAGTGATTAATAAGCAAAGCATTTTCCTGAGTTCTGTGAGCCTTTCCAGTGAACTAACAAAACTGCTATGAAGTAGGGGTTGTGAGAACCCCTAAATTCATAGTCAAAACAGATGAAAGTGTGGAAACTCCTAATTTTGTAGCCAATCAGATTAAAGTGTGGGAGCTCAGTATTTGCGATTAGTTGCTGCAGAGCAGACAACAGTCTGTAGGACTGAGCCTTGAACCTATGACATCTGTGCTAACTCTACAAAGTTGGTACCAGAAATGAACTGAATTGTAGGATATCCATTTGTAGGACATCTGGATGGTAGCTGAAGGACTGATTGTGGGTGTGGGACTAGACATTTCCCAAGAGAGATCTTACAATTTAGAGTCATAATTTTAAGACTAAAACCAGAATTTAGTCTACCAACTACAACAAACAACTAATGGTGGTCAGAATTTGAATATTCGTCGGGGCTGGGGGAAAAGAAACCTACCCAAATATTCAATAATATAAAGAGACTCTATGATTAATGTATAAAACAAAATTTAATTTTGGGGAGTTTTATTTGGCCACACTCATTGTGCTTAGGGCTAACTCCTGTCTACCCAGGAAACTGCTGGTGGGGCTGGGGTACTGTATTAAGAGCTGGGGGATCAAATTAGTTGGCCAACTGAGACTATCTATAAAGATACTGTATTATTCCCTACTAAAGCATTCCTTATAAATACAATATACAATTTGAAGTAAATTATACCAGTAAAATGGAAATGGCAACTATCTCAGAATCTAGTGCTATCAAACTATTCTTTGGTGAAAAGAAAAACTCCAGATATAACAAAAAAATAACACACTCTATGTTTTGGAACTGTATATTGTTTGAGCCTCTACTTACTCATTTCATTTATAAATGCTAAGGAATTTTTATAATTAATACCTTGTTGAGAAAGCTCTTCAGGACACTTGCAGCTTTTACAGAGAGAGAACGTGGTATACGGATTTGTTTTTCCAAAATAACTAGAAAGAAAAAATTCATTTTATAAATTTTACTTATTCACACTTAGCTTTTACTTGGTTCTAATCTTTAAATGTTCATCGAGACATTTAAGACACACTAGCAGAAAAAAATAGTGAAATTATGGAAGTATCTTGTGTACTTACCAGGACCTCTTCCTCTCCTTCCTTCTCAGAAATAAACTCCATTTTGAAGTTTTTATCACTTACATGTGTATGTCTTATTTTGTGACCACCTGTTTCCTCATCTTTAAAAATAGGAATGGAATAAAAATAGCTATTTCAAGGAACTGCTACAGGGGCTAATGACCGCATTAAAATTTGATATGGGGACCAGTGACGATAGCACAGCAGGTAGGGCATCTGCCCTATGTACAGTGGCTTTGGTTTGATTCCTGCCATCCCCAAGCCTTCCAGAAGTAACACCTGTGTACTGTTGGGTATGGTCCCAAAACAAAACATCATTATGATAAATGCTTGGCACATATTAGCACAGAGACTATCTTCAATATTTTTAGATATTGCTATATGCTTCTCAAACACCTTATGCCAATTATCATTCCCATCTGCAAGTCTATGAGTTTCAACTGCTGTACATACTTATCAAAGACTTATAAAGTCGTTACCAAAGATATGGATATGAAATAGTAGCTCATTCATGTTTTGGTTGTTATTGCTGTTTAATTTTTTAACCGAATCACATTGAGATAGTCACAAAATTGTTCATGTTTGAATTTCAGTCATACAACATTCAGCGCCCATATTCACCAGTGCACATTCCCTGCCACCAATATCCCAGTTTCCCTGATCTTCCCTGTCTACCTCTATGGCAGATATTTTTGTTTTTTGTTTTTTTTTTCTCTTCATACATGATGATTTGCAATATTGTTACTGAGATGCTATTATTCATATCACTTTGCTTCCTTGCAGCACCCAATTCTTGTCCAGTGATCATTTTCAACTATCACTGATATATTTTCTGCCCTAACTGCACTCCCAGATCTTTGTGGTAAGCTTCCTACCAGTCTCCCTGGCACTCATCTCTATTCTCTGAGCAATATTATCTATATTACCTCTTTTTAATATTCCACAAATGAGTGTTATCATTCAAGTTCTATCTTTATCCCCTCTGACTCAATTTGCTCGACATAACTATTTTCATATCCATCCATGTATGTGTAAGTAAATTTCATGACTTCATTTTTCCTAACAGTTGCATAGTATTCCACTATGTAGGTAATAGTAGTTTCTTTATCCACTCATTTGACACCAGGCACTTAGGTTGCTCCCAAATTATGACTATTGTGAATAGTACTGCAATGAACGTAAGAGTGCATATGCCTTCTTCACATTGCTTTTTTTGGGGGGACCCTAGGGCAAATTCCCAGGAATGCTATTGCTGGGTCAGACAGGAGATCAATTTCTAGTTTTCTGACGATTGTCTATATTGTTTTCCCAAAAGACTGAACCAGCTGACATTCCCATCAGCAATGAATGAGAATTCTCTCCACATCATACTAACACTATTTGTTTTTGTTCTTTCTGATGTGTGCATTTCTGTTGTGTGAGCTAGTTCACTATTGTTTTGATTTGCATTTCCTGGTGATTAGTGATATAGAACATTTTTTCATGTGCCTGTTGACCATCTTGTATTGGGGGGGGGTGGATTTGGGTCAATCGGTGGCACTCAGGGGTTACTACTGGCTCCGCACTCAGTAATCACTTTTGGCAGGCATGGGGGACATGGAATGCCAGGTTTCAAACCACCATTCATCCTGGATTGGCTGCATGCAAGGCAAGCATCCTACCACTGTGCTATCTATCTGGCCCCTATATTTGGTGGGAGGGCACACCCAGTGGCACATAGGGGTTACTCCTGGCTATACTCTGAGAGATCACTCCTGGGTTGGGGGACCAAATGGGATGGCAGGGGATCAAACCATGGTCTGTCCTAGGCTAGTGCTGGCAAGGCAGACGCCTTACTGCTCAGTGTTACTGCTTCGGCCCCTATATTTTTTTATTTAAAGGAAGTTTCTGTTTATTGCTTCTTCCCATTTAGTGTTGGGGTTAGATTTTTTTTTCTTGTTAAGTTCTACCAGTGCCATATATATATATATATATCCTAAGTATTAACCCCTTACCATATTATATGGTTATTGGGTAAATATTTTCTTCCAATTTGTGGGAAGTCTTTTTTTTAATCTTTTGTTTGTTTGTTTATTTTTAAGCCACACCCAGCAGCTCTCAGGAGTTACTCCAAAAAAAAAAACAAAATAAAATAAAAAATGTACTGGTGAATCCATCTGGACCTGGGCTTTTGTTTTGGGAAGACATAATTACCATTTCAATGTCCTCAATAGTGACTGATCTGTTCAGGTATTCCAAATCATCTTGGTTCAAACTTGGGAGTCTTCCTTAGGAAGCCACACCCTTGGGAGTGGATTCTACCTGCCAGAGTGGGCAGTGCATTTTTTTTCCTGTAGATCTGAAAACTGTACAGAAGCCCAATGAACTGCACACCCCCTTCAGTGTGGCTTCTACCCATACAGGCAACTCATTAATGCTTTAATGTGTATAATTCAATCAATATTTGGGATGTGAGTTTTTCCATGCATTTTCAAACATTTTGGATTCACCATTATATAAAGTACCTTCTCATTTCCCAAGATGGATGTTTCAGTAATGCAGAATTTTATGATACATTTTACACTTTGTGTGTTGGTTCTGAACTATGTTTTCCTACCTTTTTCTGTTCTGTTTAATTGTGGACTTTTCTTCTTCTTCTTCTTCTTCTTTTTTTTTTTTTTGGGGGGGGTTTTTGGGCCACAGCAGGTGGTGTCCAAGAGTTACAAATGGCTTTGCACTTAGGAATTACAACTGGTATTGCTCAGGGAACCATATGGGATACTGATGATCAAACCTAGGTTGGCTAAGTGCAAGGTAAATGTCTTATCTGCTGTATTATCTCTATAGTCCGATGGGGATTCTTTTCTTTTTAACTTTTAAACTCTCTTTTATCTTCTAGATAGCTACTTTTACCCCCATATTGTTCTTGAATACTCTCTAATCTTACATATACAAGGGTCAATGTGAAAAGGTTGATTTCTCCTGCCAGAGATCCTTCCTCAGACCTCTAATGAAATACACTGTCAAAGAACATCTTTATTATGTTTGTTTCAGTGTTAGAAGATATGACAAATAAAGAGGACCTGTTAAGGTGGGAACCTGAGTGACGGGAATGAATTTGGGAACACTGATGAAGCAAAGTTGACACAGTGGTAGGATTGGTGCTACAATATCATATGTCTAAAACTATCAATAACTTTATAAGTCATAGTTCTTTAATAAAATATTTAAAGGCAGGCTATGTTAAAAAGTAGACAAAAGTAGTCTCATCTTTAATATATGTAGTCTAGATTATTCTCCCTTTTTTCTTTTTTTAATTCAAAATAATATCTTGAGCTAGCCTCATTTATTATGCTCTATGACAGGTTATTCACAGAGAATTACTGTAAAACAATTACCTTGGAAAAGATAATCCTCTGTATTTTGATCAGGGTTATCAGAGCTCCCAACAATATCGAATGGAGACCTTCCTGCCATCATCTCAAACATCAGTACTCCAAGAGCCCACCAGTCCACACTGAAACCTTTGAAAAGGAATTTTAAAGCAAGAATTATCCACTATGCATTCCTGAAAGTTGAAAAATTAACAGTAAAAAAATAAAGTCTAATTGCATTATTGGCATTGAAGTCTACACACTGGTTATCAATAAAAGAGATAACTAAGAGGTTACTAAGACAGGAACTGAAGATTAAGTTCTTTTATATATGCCTAAGATTTTATACAGATATCCTATCGCCAATAACTTATTTTTATAACATATTTAAGTTGTATTTGACATCTTGATCTTCAACTAACTGATTATAAATTGTTGAAGAACCTAGGAAACAGGCTGAGCAACTGTCACAGGTGCTTATAAAATAGCACTTCCTCACAAATTGTCAATTTTCCTATCATTCAGATTCCTGAGGGGAAATAACCCCAAGGAAATCTGAACACTCAACTAGGAAATCATAATTCTGGAGTCAGATCACTAATCTTTAATTTTTTTTTGAGCATTCTTTTTTTTTCTCATAATAACAATTTTTTTTATTTTAATCATAGTGGCTTACATATTGTTGACAATAATATTTTAGGTACATGTTAACATAAAATCAGGGGAATTCCCTTCACCAAATTGTCTTCCCTCCGCCTCTCTTCCCATC